>JBCIKM010147306.1:3195-13605 GCA_039654465.1 Melibe viridis | reverse complement strand
GTAAACAAACCGAGATTGAATCCGTTCAACAGCATCGCAGGTCAATCCTATCGGTACTCGCATTTATTAATAGTCGCAATCATTAAATTCAACTGCTTTCATAGCCGAGTATCGAACGATAATAAGTTGACCAAGTACATTCGCAATACCCTCCACGACTGCCCCGGAAGAAGCCTCCGGTAAAACTAAAGCAACAGAAAGCCGGATCACAAAAAATTGAAGTGACAGAAATCCGTCCCGGCGCAATTTTTCCGGATTTTTTTTCTCTCTGACTAGTCGGGCTGAAAAAAACCCAAACCGGAACAGGTTCCATCCCTGAAGTTTACCTTTCTTTTCCACTATGTCTATAATTGCATCTTGCCACAACTTCTTTGGTCTACCTCTTAGCAACTTTCCCTGCTGTTTACATTCTAAAATTTGTTTTGGGATCCTGTCCCTTTCCATATCTGGATACTGTGTTAATTTAAATACAGTCGACGGGCATAAGAACTTCTCTTATGTGGATGCCTCTAGACTGTACCTGCCAAAGTTGACCTCATTGATTATCAATAAAAAGTGGCTTTTGAAGACATCAGTTATTTAGTACAAAACCCCCCCTCCAAAAAATACTTGTTTGCCCCCACACAACCATCTCTAGAATATAAAACCATTGCTAGCCTACAACAAAAGGCCTTAACCTGTCAAGTTCTTGAATTAACAAAGGAAGGGAACTTTTCTGGAAATGAGGCTTTCTTTCAAGGGAAGCATAATGCTCTAACTTGAACTGATGTGCCTCTACTACAGTGTTCCACAACTCCCAAAAAAAACAAACAAACAAACAAAAAGCCAGCAATGAATTTTTCTGAATGCCTTGTTTTAAAACATAGGATTTTCGAGAAAAAAAAATATTTGTCCCTGTTTAATAATATATATGTTCACTCATATCAATTGTGGCTAAACAGGTGCTGCTTGTTAGGGTCTTAACCAAGTTCCTAATTCGAGTGACAGCCATTCAACTTTTGACCAGGTTTCATCTTTGTCTTTTACTTAGAAAGATGTGTGATGCATTAGCATTTCGTTAAAATAGTTTGATGACAGAATATTTTTCTCATTATAAATAACTGAAGGGATGTCACTCAGATTAGGAACTTAGTGTAGACCCTACGGTACGCAAAGTTTCAAAATAAAGCATTCACGGACAAACATTTTTCAATGGAACGGACAACAATTGTTTGTTTGCTAGTGTTTCTCTTTCCTAACTGACAGGTTAGATAGCATGTTCACTAACCTTTTTTCTTATAATACACATGCCTGAAAATAACTTTAATATGAAAGCATACAATATTGTAATAAAAAGGACTAAAATTAACTTTGACATGTCATAAAATTCATTTGAAAAGTTGCCAAATTCTACATCTAAGTTTAAGGTTCAAATCCCTCTTAGGACACCATAAAACCATCCCTTTTTTTGTTCCTGCCCTTGCTTGCTTTTCTCAGTTTAGCACTGCACTTTTATCACATTTTTTGATGATCAATTATTTCCATAAACAAACTCCTACTAAATCCTTTAGATTTCAAAATTTGGGTCAAATTTGAATGCAGAACCCACCTGATCCACATACAACAAACAAGAATAATGCCATCAATGCTGGTCCCACTGGATATTTGTCTTCACCGTTTTTCTGAAAAAAAAAAAAAAAATCCATGAGATAGGAAAGGTTAGCATACACAGGCCTAGGCCTAATAGAAGATTATATGACAATCTGATTGTCATAAAACAGTTTTAATTTGAGCAATAAACTATTTTTTTGTAGATATGACAGAAAAAATTAACTCTTTCAATCCATTCGGTTGGTGACATCGCCATGTGGCGTCTTGCACAGCCATCATTCTGCTGGTGACACTGCCATTTAATCATTGAATTCTCTTCACCAAGGGTCTTGGTTTCTCTTCTATGGGACCCGTTGCCTTAGCTTTCAAAGTCTTCAAAATCGTCACGGTCATAACACTCTTGCCCAAGTCATTTTTTATGGTTTTGAGAAAATGAAAAAAACCTGCACAAAATGAAAATGCTTTAAGCAGCAGCAAACATCATTGAAACAGCAATTATTCACAAAATACGGAACAAAAACATAATTTTTCCAAGATGGGAAAAGAAACAAAGTTCTGCTGATTATCACTGTACCATTAACTCAAAACTGCCAAAAAATGACTTAGGCAAGAGTGTTATGACCGTGAAGATAAGATGAATTTAAAATTCCCTTTATTTGTCCTATAGGCAAATTATATCTTCTGACCTTGTCCGGAGAAAAGACTGGGACAACCCAAGCATCAGCTGTAGTGTAGTAATTAGAAGACTTATTTACTATTTATAGTTTAGCTTTGGTTGTCATGGTTCTCAATTTTCCACTTTGAAGCAGATTTCTACTACCATCTCATCCTCACTTAGTATCTGTTACTGTATTTTTTTAACTATTGGTATTGGTATGCAGCCTCACATTGTGTTTATGTAAATTCTAGAGTAGAAAGCACAGAGATTATACATAGATTGTAAAAATCTTTCTTTATGTAATAGTATAATGCCCTTAAGAAACTAAGAGCTCAACTTTATGGACATTATAGCATATCTTTATTGTCCGAAAAGGCAATTCGTCATAGTAAAAGTAATAAAAAAAACAGCTTAGAAGTGGGTCACGCAACAATTTCTCCTTTTTCAAAACTTGGAGTTGAGACCGATGAATTTTCAGACAACAGCCTAAGGCATTGCCATTGGTAAGTGTACTAGTAAGGACAGAATCAATGCTTTTAGTGCACATCAGAATCTTTATTGGTGTACATCAAAACCCTGATGTAAGAGAACAGCTGGTGAATTCCCAATGCTTTATTGTGATGACAATGACAGTAAAAATGTAGCACATATTAAAACACTGATATAACGAACAGTTTGGAACCTTCTAAGCGCAATAGTAGGCATTAAGCTAACAAACAAATTTCTCACAAATTCACTCACAAATTACAACCATAGATTAGCGATGGTAACTGTAAAAATTCTCTCCCCCCCCCCTCCACCCTTACGCACATCTCATGCCCCATTTCATATTCTCTGCCCCCCCTCCAACTGCCCCCTTGCCATCCACCCACCCACCTACCCCCTCCCCCCTCTCTCTGCCGGTCGCCAGGCCTGGTTTAGTAGTGGCAGGGGTTGTGATGGTGTTGCAGCTTCTTCTGGCCAAGAAGGTCTTCTTGCAAGGGGACGGGCAGTACCTGCGACTCAACAACAGGTAAGAGTAAGACAACCCATCCAACACATATACAGCCCCCCCCCCCTTCCCCCAAGGGCGATGTGACATATGTCAAAAAATCAGATTACATGAAAAACACACAAAACTTCCATGGCTGATTCCTATGATCAGACCCTTCTCAAACATTCCATGCACCTTTATTTCATGTCTTTAATATTTTACAATGCCTAATTTAATGGCTACATTGTTTTGCCATTGAAAAAGTTTATTCCGGAGGATGGGACCTTTTGGCTATCATTACAAATTATTATGTTACCGCAATACTCACAACTGTCTATTCTAATTTTTACCATTTGTAGATTCATCATTAACAGCTGAAGAAACAACGTTGGTTCACAGTAACAATTTTTGTGTAACTTCAGACTGCCTGAAATACAAGAAGTCTTTCATTTTAGCCTCCATGTCTTGATAAAGGCAGGCCAACCTAATTCAAGAAAATTTATGGTGATACATTTCACGACCAATAAAAGTGATAGCAGGAAACATGATAGAGCTTTCTAATCCAGAGCAATCTCTGTGGATGTTCCCCCCTGGTTAGTTTTATTAGGGTAACCCCCCAAAAAAACCGAAAATGAACATGTATTGTTTTGCCTTGTTACGGCAGCTTACCTACAAGAGCTTTTTAAAAAATAAATATTGCACAAAGGGGTGCATGGGGCAGAGTGTATAGATGCTCATCGAAAAATTTTCAGGGTGTCTTCTGGCTTGTTGTCATTCCCTGGTGGTGTAGAGGTTTAGTGATCACCTTCTCAACTTGAAGACCATGGGTTTGAGTCCCATTAGTGACGAAATATATCAGCAGGTCATATTTCTTGATCACAGCCACTCTCTGGTCCTAAATAATTAAGATTGAAATCTCGTCTTACTGGTGATGTACAATATCAACTTGGAGGTCCTGTGTGCAGGCTTCATAAAATGGAAAGAACCTTTGGCAGTTGGGAATTGAAAAGAGTAGGCCGCATTCAAAATTAATTCCTACTTCTCAAAGTTACACTCATCACAGTCACAGCGGAGTCTGACAGGTCATTGGAAGGAGCTAATACTTCATCTGTATGTTTGCGAGGTGCTTGATTAAAATTTAAACGGCTTTTTCAGGTTTTTATTTTGGTTTTTCTGGTAGGTACACCTTTGGGATTAAAAAAAAAAAAAAAAAAAAAAAAATGATTTACATTCTTTCAGATTGTTTAAAGGGCTTGTTCCAATTGCTTTCCTATTTCAAGAAAATGATTCAGGTGCTCCATTTCATCACGGATTATCACTAATAATGAAGTACAGTTTGAATTGCTATACATTTATCGTCTATTTTTTTTTTCATTTTTAAAAATTAACTTTTTCTTCTTTCCAGGCATTTTTTCTTTGTTTTCGTATACTTCATGTTCTTCTACAACATCTTCCTGGGCCTGCTATCCTGCCTGCTGAGGATCATCAAGGCCATTGGCGTGGGGATAATCTTCCTGGCACGCCTCGACAACTCTACTCTACCTCGGAAGTTTGAGTTCTTTGATCCTGGTACGCTTCAAGATGATAAACCCTTGTCTAAGGCAGAAAAAACAAAAGCAAGCATTGGCATATCTGTTGAACCTGAGAGTTATATTTTTTTTGTTCAAAATGAATAAATTGTTAGCCTATTTCTTTTAATATTTCCAATCATTACTGAAAACTCTTTGACTGACAGGAGCCAAATGTTTATTTTTTATAATGTGAAAACAACAGAAAGTCCAAGGGTTTTTATGGCTCTAGATAAATGCTCTTTAAGTTTATTCTGAAGACAGTCCTAAAGATCTTAACTCTCACAGCAACAACAACAAAATCAATCATTTTTATATTTCCTCCTCCTCTTCCTTCTTCTCCTCCTCCTCCCACTCAATGAATATTTATTTAGATTAAAATGGTTCTGTGCCTCTGCGATCTCTTAAGTGCTGTGGCCTAGGTCCCAATAAAGGGAATAGATTATCCATTGGGCTTACATCCGATTGCTAGCTGGAATCACCTGTGTTCTCCACCGTAAACCATGATAGCTCCGGCTAGGGTTCAAACCCACATCCGTCAGTATGTCACTAACTGGGCTACTGGGCCACCAAATTAATCAATATGAGCTCTATAATATACATGTTTATTTATATATAATTTGTCATCATCCCGAAAAACTGTGGTATGCTATTTTATTTCCCTTTGCAAATCTAACTAGCTTCGTGCTGCAGAAATATCTGTTGTCATTTTCATCTATTTGGCATTTAAGATATGTAGTTTCTTATTGTATCAGTCAAAATAAAAATTTGTTCTCGCTCCACCTGAAATGAAGCCACTTAAACATTTTTTGTGAAAGGTGACGAATTAATTTCCTGTTTTCTCCACCTGCAGGTTTCTCTGCCTATCAGGGCTTTATCCACCTTGAGACCGCCCACACCCACCCTGTGGTCATTGTGTTCATCAACCTGCTCAGCGCCATGCGCACGGAGCGCAAACAGAAACTGGCGGCCGAAGAGGAAGCCCATGTCCAGATGGAGTCCGGGGACAAACCAGCAGCCAATGGGGTCAAACCTTACTGCAAGTCCAATGGGGTCAGCTCATCAGATGTGCAGTTGGAGGATTTGTCCAAAGTCGATGATGGTAAGTATTTCAATTGGTTCTGCTTCTCTGGGTTTCTTTGTTTTTTTGGGTGGGGTTTTTGTTGGATTTTATTTTGTTTTGTTGCTTATTTGATTGGGATGATTTGGAAAACAACATGAAAGGAAAAAAACACATTTAATAATTGTTTGTTTATTGGAGGTTTTAGGGCCCCACGACACACGTGGGTCATAGAGGAGCCCAGAGGAAATTAAGATGAAAGATTAGTTAAAAGAGGGAAGAGATCAAACCACAAACAGCAGAGAGAAGATTTACACTAAAAAATAAAATAGAATCAAATTCTTCTGCTCTTCCTGGACAAAATCATCAACAAACAAGTTGCAGTGCCTATTGATCTTTTCACACTTGATGAAAGACCACAGAGACACAGATAACAACAAAGAATCTAATTGAAACACTGAAACACAACTATTTAGCAATTCTCATAATATATGCGCCCTGCCCCATTAAATAGTGGAACACCAAAGTTAATTTTCATAGAAACGAGAGAAATAGGAGAGCCCCATGCCTGCATAAGTTGTTCAGCATTGAGTTCTTTTGGAGGAATAATAGTACAGATACAGATACACAGAATATTTCGCCCATTTTTGTTTGTTTGCGCTAGATTTGATGAAAATCCAATGTGTAAATAAATCAGTTATTCATTTTGCATTTAATTTTTAATACAGATGATCTGGAGCAGAAGGAAAGTGGAAAACGACGCCCAAACTTTGCGGCCAGATTTAACTGGTGGACAACCTACACCCTCTTGCAAAACCCTCAGGTCGGTTGGTCTCTGTGTGGGCTCTGCTTTGCTGAATGTGTCTGATTCAAATGACAAAATAATAATGATAGGGTAGAGACAAGGAAGTTTCTCTTAAATAAATGAGACAGAGTAGATGACATGGACATAACACTACATTGAAGGATAACCTACATAGTAATAAAATGAACAACATATGTATCTTAACACAATAGTGTGATGAGGTGTTGTGAATTGTCTTTTGTTATGTCCCGCAGAGCATTTATAAATTTAAACCAAAGCAAATTGCCTTCATTAGACAATGAAGATGATGACAATTATCAAAATTAAAGTTGTTGTCTTTATGTTGAAAATATTATTTTGTTGACATGAAGCTCAGTTTAAAGTCCCATAAAATATTGGGGGTACATGACCAAGAGGTCAAGTGCTCACCTCTCAAGCAAAAGATCCCAGGTTTAAATCCCATGAATAGCAAAAAAATTTCAGATGTCACTCCCTGGTGGCACAGAGATACAGAAACCTCTCAAAACGAAATGCTGCAGTTTTGAGTTCCAATGATAACGCGAATAATGAAGGGTCATTTATCTGGCTGGAAGGCTGATCCTCAGAAGATGGGAATGAGCATCTAGTCCTATCAGAGATGGAAGTTGAACTGGGAGTAGGAAGTTCTTGGTGCAAGTTGCACAATTTAAAAAACCTTTTACAGTTGGAAGTTGAGATAAGAAGTCAACAAGGTTGCTGACAGGGCAAACATTAAAAAATTAATCCTTACACAGGCATGATGGCTTAACTAGTTAAGCGTTTCAATTTCATTCTGAAGAGCATGGGTTTTTCTTATTCAATTCTTACCAGTGCCATCGTGTTGTGTCCTTGGATAAGGCGCTTTACCACGTTTACCTCATCCTATCAGAGATGGTTGTTAAGCTTTGAGGTGCCCCTGGTTGTAGACAATGTTGTCCCTCTGTTGAAAAATTGTAACGTGCGCACCAGGCTACTTCTATGGTAATATGGTCATGAGTTCTTTGTCTCCTGCAAAAGATATGGTTTTGTAAAGCACCTAGAGCATAGTCATGACCTTGGATAGGCTCTATATAAATGTCCGTACAGCGTATCCGCTCATCCCTTATTCTGTCTTCTGTCTCTTATGTATTCAAAATTTAAGGGAGGCTTTCATAGTCTATTTATAATGCTTTTCTTAAACTCCTGAAATAGCTTATATAAGCCTTTATCATTGTATAATTCAAATGAAAGAGACAGACTAGACTATTTTGTCTCATTCTGTCTCATTGATGCTGCTTTTTTTTTAACTTGGGTTTTGTTTTGTAATTGCATTTCTTTACTGCTCTGTACTGTTCATCTCGGAAAAGAACCAACCCTGAACACAATTCTGCTGCATCACTATCATCAGTCTCAGTTTGTTATCACTCATAAGCAAGATACTCCTATGCAGAGGAACAATAGAAAGTCTCAAGAGGAAAAAAAAACCCTCAGACAAGTGCTTTGGCCCCTAACTCCTGACGCTCTAAGGAGGTCGGATTAGATCTAGGTTATCATTCCTAGATTCCTTCCTGTTGCTATAATTCTATTCAAATACTGGCACTGGTTGGGATTCAAACCCGTGACACTTTTGCTAAGTATTCCAGGTTATGTGCGCCTGACCCAGAGCTCTGACCAACAGAGCAACATGGGCAGACAGACTTTATCATAATGGTGGAGAGTTCTTCAGTTCTTCATCTAGGTGTCCAATTTTTTAATCCAGTCAGAAATTCATTTTTATCATTATTATATTTAATTGTAGGTGAGGATCTACAGGAAAGGCTTTATCCAAGCCATTCGGAAAGCAAGGAAGGAAGGACTCCGCATCCCTATCAGTGACCTGCCCGTCTCTGACTTTGATCTGGCCAAGATTCAGATGGAAAAAGAGAAGGAGAAAGAGATAGAGAAACAAGCACAGGATGGAGCAAAGAAACCACTCCATATGGGTGTGTCTGCCCTCGTAACACAGAAAACAGATCTTTCAGATAACAGCAACACAAAAACAAAGAAAGGAAAAAAATTTTTCAAGAGAAATAAAAGTAGCAACAATTGTGATATCCCTTCCACCAAAGACGATGAAATTTTGGAAAAAGATCAGGCAGAAGTTGAATTCGGGGGTTTGTATAGAAGAAAGAAAGAGCATGAACCCACAAAAGTGTTAAAGGTTCCGGAAGTGGACAATGAAAGTAGTTCCACTGAGAGAGAAGAGACGGGTCACAGTAACTCTGCACTTGATTTGACTGATGAAAATAACAGAAATACGAATGACAAGCATAGTAAGGATAAAATTGATATGTGTGTGTAAAACATGTTGTTTTGTTGATCTGAAGCTCAATATATGTTCCCATAATACATAGTTGTTCGTGGTTAAAGCTTTTCAGATGTGTCGCTTTAAAAGGAAAAATATTAGAGCATTTTAAAACATGTTTTTAGCTCATGTTTTCTTAACAACAATATAACGCGTGAATTAAGTTTAAACTTAGTCATGAATTAAATTCAATTCTACTGATCTATATTTATCCCAAATGGGAAATTACAAAATAATTGGACTGTGCTGTTTAAACCAAAATTTGTAAATTATAATGTTATGGAATAGAGTAAATATGTGTAGTAATAACATAACACAGCAAATTAATTAGTCATAATATCAAGCAAAAAATAGAACATAGAGAAAAGTAATTTTGACACTCAGGACCACTCATCGTTAACAAGCCGAATTCTGGCACCTGTTCGTTGTACAAAGTACAAATTGTAGTACTCACAAATAAAAGAAAATGTCAAAATGCTTTCAATGAAAGATCTATACAACAATCTCATATGTCCCTACGCTCAACTTACATAACCTCTGCTGTCCTTTCCTACAAAATAAGCTGGATATTTGCATCCCAGTTTAAAACTCTATCAAAAACAGTCCCCAAAAACTTGTTACAAGTTGTACTCACTTTTACTCTACAGCCCTATCATGAATGAATATTGGTTCCAGCACATTAGATTCACTCCTCTGTCTTCTTTTTTTTTTTTTTTTTTTGGATCATTGGATTCATTCATGGACCTCCTGTCATGAATGATATTTCTTATGATGATAGAACAATCACTATCAATACTATCATGTTTGTGATTTTATCACTACCGTCTCTCTTTGAAAGGGTATTTGGATTTTGATCTCTTGGATGCAGGTTATATGCACCAAATTTCAATCTTTATTAGATTTAACTCTTGATTTGTGGACGGAATGTGATGGTATAAAAACAGATATACTTGTATATGGGATGATAATGAGAGTTTTAAGGCTTTACTCAACCACCTACTTCAGCTTGGCCCAAACTAGAAACATGGCTATGTTGATGAAGAGGAAAGGATAATTTAAAGAATATTTATTAATCTTAAAAGCCGATGTAAAAAAAATAAACCTTATCCTCTGCTTCATAAAACTGTAGAAGTAATTTTTCATCATCACAATGCTAAGAGCAAACACATAAGTATCAGCATAAAGTTTTAAGAATGTATACTGTACCAACTATCACTATCACCCTGTGGTAGATCGGCTCATTAGTCCCCCTCAATGAGCAGATACCACCAAAGGCAACAGCAACTATTGTTTGGCTTAATATTGAGTAATAACCCTTATATATTGCTCATTACACCACGCAATATTAGGCATGGTGGACTTATCCTCTGCCTGTCTTCATTTCTTGTGATCCAGAGTTCTTCCCAGCGCCTAGG
>JBCIKM010147086.1:0-13610 GCA_039654465.1 Melibe viridis | reverse complement strand
ATTCATTCGATTCAGAAATGGCAGAATAACATCACAAAACAGAAAATCTCAAAGGGGTACGAAATACCGGACGGGTATAAAATAGCGAAACTTTCCTCTAGATAATATCATTGGCTTCACATGGTGCCTCGGAAATTTGGTGAATGGACTGAAAGGAATGCAACAGCTAGGAGAATCATTTATAGTACTCTATAAATGAGACATTCATGAGAGAGAGAGAGAGAGAGAAGGCCAATCTTTGGACCTGCAGAGTTGAAGGCTCACTTTGCTTCCTAAATTACAATTCCAAAATTTGCAGTTTCCCTTTGAAAGTCTTTTTTATATATTTAAAAAAAAAAATCTTATTGGTCCATGATAAGATGATAATATTGACACAAGGTTTGAGTGTAAGCACTGTGAAACAGCAGGCAAGTCAGTTTTGCTCTCTTCAGACTGAATAATTTTCTATTATGGAGTTGAGTCTATGTTGAATTTTTTTATTCAGACTCATTTGACTCAGAAACACACGAAGTTACTTCCAACATCCTGTCATCCTCGCTCAAACTCTTAAATATTTTTTTGTGAATTGTTAGTATTTTTCCAAACCAAAAGTTGTGGTCCTAAAAAACTAAAATGACATGTTGTGAATCAATGAAGTGTGTATTATCGATGTATCCCTCTATTTCTCCTCTAAACACTGCTAAATTACAGGTTTTACAGGATTTTTTCACTTGAGTTTATTGGTTTTAGACATTATTTCAGGAGCCAACCTGAAGCTCCAAAAAGAGCAAAAATTTCAAATTAGTTCTTTCTAACAATGAGAAACCTTGATAAATTATAAAACAGCTGTTGTAGCAGCTTTTCTACTGAGATAGATTGATGAACCCAAAATATGGGTCCACTATTCACTGTGCACACAGACGGGTCGGAATTGAAAGTTCAAGTTCCTACGCAAACAGTGTTACTTTTAGACATCTCTGTCTCTCTCTCCTGATATGACCTCCAAAGGGTCATGGAGAGTTCTATATTTAATTGCATTATTTACACTTGACTTAATTATATTTTAGTCAGACAAAAATTTTACTTGCAATTGACAGCCTTTACATATAAAATTTTTTTTGAAACCTTGAATTAGATTATTTATGTATATATTACTAACCAAAGACTTATGTATACTTACTTACTTACGCCCATCGCTCATGGCTGAGCACAGGCCATCAACAACGCTCCGCCATCGAACTCTGTTCTGGGCTGCCTTCTGCAGACTGGCCCAAGTCTTGCCATTCTTTTCAATCTCTTCTTCTGTGTTCCTCCTCCAGGTGCTACGAGGCCGCCCTCTTTTCCTTTTCCCCTGCGGATTCCATTGTAGGGACTGACGTGTGGTGTTGGTCGGGGGTTTCCTGAGGGTGTGTCTAATCCAACCCCACTTCCTGCGAACAATCATTTTGTCCACCGGTTCTTGACCCGTTCTGTCCCACAAATCTTCATTCCTAAGCTTTTCTGTCCAGTGGACTCTAAAAATTCTTCTGAGGCAGGTATTGATGAAGGTCTGGAGCTTCTGGTTGATACCCTTCGTCATTCTCCATGCCTCACAGCCATTACATATAAAAAAAAATTTTGAAAGCTTGAATTAGATTATTTATGTATATATTGCTAACCAAAGACTTATGTATAGATTGTAACATTTTGTGTCATAATAGATTGCGTAGAAGAGAGGAAATTTTGGTAAAAAATTGGCTGTTGTGAAATTTGCTCCAGAATTCAAGAATTATGAGCTGAATTATAGTCAAATTCATAATCACATGCCTTTTTTTGTACAATGTCTTTGGTTGAAAATTTAAGAAAGACGCAGGAGATGTGAGGTGGTGTGTATTTTGTTGTTTTCACTTAGTAATCAACCCTGCAACTTAGCCCATCCTTGCACCTCTGTAGCACCAGCTATGTCTCCTGCTGGCAGCAGTTGCTTTCACTTTGTGCAATCAGGTCTCTCACACTACACTAAGTTTTGATCATTTAGTTTTGTTTGTGAATTCTTTTCTTTTCCCATTTCTTTGCTCACTTTCGCTTCTTTTTTTCTGTCTGATTGTACTCTTTGGAAATCTTATTAGACACGTCTGACAGGCTCTCGTAGTAGCGGTGTGTCCTTCATTATTGATAGAGGCCTATAACATGGAGCCACTTTCTGAGGATAATCATTTGACTATAACTACAACTGTTTCAGGTTGGACTTCTGAAGATATTAGCAGAAAATAGGAGGATTTGATATCTTTTGGGAATAACTTTCCAGAGAAAATGATTTTTAATCAAAATTTTTGCATCTTATCATTATTTTGTGTGTCAATCTCTTGAAAAAAAGAAAGCTAAAACTAGACATAATAGAGAAATCTTACAAATATTTATTTTATTTCAGGTTCCTAACAACTTTCATGAGAAAAAATTGCCAGGAAATGGATTAATCTTAAAAAAAAAGATATTTCAACCCGTCCAAGCTCATACGATACATTTTTATGTATCAAGACCAAAGATGACGGAAAAAACGACCATGCAGATGTAGTTCGAGGGTTCTTCACCATAGGTAACATATTTTTTGTGGGTCATCATGAATCAAGAGTTAAGTGTATTTTTCAATATTATTAACTTTTTAAAATTTTAAGGGGAACTAAGCTTTCTGAGAAGAAGAGTTTTTATTAAGTATTTTGTGAAGAAATTTTTTGCTCATTTACCACTCGGAAGAATTATACATGGATGTATTAGATGATAGGCTTGCAGACTATTTTTGAGAAAAAAAAACCCACCCCAAACCTTTTTTGTTTGTTTTGTTTTCAGGTTAGAGTTAAGGTCAAAGCCTCAAGGCAAGTGCTGTGCTGTTGTCATTTTCACGCAAGATCGAAAGTAGGTTGCCATGGCAAGCGAGGATATGCAGATGCAGCTAGAGCAGCAGCAGGACTTGATTCAGCAGCTGAAAGTGTTGGTCCGGGAAAGGGACGAAACTCTGCAGGGCAAAGAGAAGGAGTTACAAGTAAGGCTTTAAAAAAAAAAAAAGGTGCAGACCTTGAAGTGTGGCAGTTAGTTTTCAACATGGTAGAGGATTTTGTGATAAAAATTATAACCAACTTCCCCTCATGAACTTATTTTTTTGTTGATCATATTTCACGACAGGGCTGTGTACCTGTGGGTATTTTTCTTTCACGTCAGTCTTCAAGTTTTCCAAAATAACTACCTGTAACCCAAAAGGTCTTACAATGTTAATACTTTTTATTATTAATTCTGTAGTTGACCCTTGACTGAAAACTTTGGGACAATTTTTGTATCCTTCAGATGAATAAGTCTTCTTATCTTCTTCAGTTTCTTACTAAGGCAGTTTTATAATTTGTTCCATGTTGGGCGCTCTTTAGCTTGCCAGATTTGTTGGTACTGGTTGGATGAGATATGATAGATTTGTGGAAGAGTTTAAAAAGTTAAAAAGACTGTTAAGCTACTCAAAGAGAATTGTTGAGCATTGAGCCATTTTTTGTAGAATAAAAATATAGATACATGAAGATTAATTAAAATATTGAAGGGGACAAACAGAGAGAAAGAGACACATAGAAAGACAGAGAGAGAGACTGAGAGAAAGAGAGGGAGAGACAGAGACTGGGGAGAGACAGACAGACAGACAGAGACTGGGAGAGAGAGAGAGAGAGAGAGAAATAAAAATAGACAGATGAAAAGATGGTGTCCTAAGGTTAATAAGGGTCTGTCTTGTTTTCTTAATGTAGGTAGTGAATTTTGAAGATCCCTCTTTGTGTTCAGGTTAAACTCTGAGGAAAAATACCCTGAATTGTTTTGGATTTAGCAAATTTTAAGGAGCATCTATCATGGTCCCCTTATATGAATTTCAGTCTACATTTAACTATTTACTCGCCCTTCCATAATTTTTTTTTGTATTCTTTACGCATGCATTTACTCATTGAATATCACCCACTTTTGTGAAACAAATCTCCATGTGTGGATGAATAAAGTTTATTAATTATTTGTCCTGTAGGAGTCCAATAGCAAGTTGTCAAAGCTGCGGCTCCAAGTCAAAGCGAAGGCTGTGAAGAAATCAAAGCAAGCTGATGAGAAGGCTGCTGAGGCTGATGCTGACAAGGTGATGATGATATCATTAAATGATTGTGACAATGGTATCATTGAATGGATGTGATTATGATGTCTTGAATAAATAAATGATTGATGAATAAAAATTACTTAATCCACTGAGGTGCTTGATGGCACTGTGCACCCACCTATAGACATACACACACACCACACACACACACACACACACACACACACAAACACACACAAACTCCTTTTTTCACATACACATATTATATTGTTGAATGGATGTGTGATGATGAAATCGTTGAATGGATGAAATGATGATCTCATTGAATGGGTGTGAAATGTGATGAAGATCTACACATGATATGAGATTTTATGTTTTGATACAAAGAACTCCAATTTTTGAGACATCTGTGTCATTCAGCTACACCTAAGAGACTTTATGTTTTGATTTCTATTATCATTTTGTCCAATGTTTGCGTGAAGAACAGACAAACAAACAAACAAAAAAGACTTGATGATTGTTATTCTTCTTGGGCGTGTCCTGGTATGAAAAATCCCTAGGTGTGTTTATATTCATTTTAGCTGTGGATTGTTTTACAGGATACAACAGAGGATGCAGGAGGATCCTCTCAGGAGGACGGTGGTACAGGATCAAGCAGTCAGGCGAATCGTGCTAAGACCCTGATGTTGAAACGGCAGCTGGAAGACAAGAACCGCATCATCGCAGAGCGGGACGAGGTGATCAAAGTGCGTGAAGGGCAACTGGAGGCAAAGGAGAGGATCTTGGTCGAGAAGGACAACTTTTTGCAGGATTTGACAGATCAGCTGGCGGAGAGGAACAAAGCCATGGAAAGCATGCAGCAGTTGCAGGGAGGAGGTGGAGGAGATGAGGTGAGAGTTTTCCCTCATACATGAAAACTCCTTCTCATGATGTATTTTGTTTTGAAAATTATCACTTGTCAAAGGGAAAAAATTTAGTTTTTATTGTCAGTATTGTATTAATCAGGCTCTTGAGATATTACAGGCAACAAGCAACCCTCCCAGTAACTGTGAAGGAAAAAGAAATAGCTTAGATTAGACCTCTGTCTAACACCAGCAGGGGGCCTACAAAACATCACATCACCAGCATTGCAGTTGCATGAGAAATTCATCTCGTCGGAAATTAGAACAGCCAAGGCAATTGAATCAGTAGACTAGAAGTAATTGTTAAAAGAAAAAAAAAAGGCTTTCTTAGGTTTGTTTTTAACCTTCTTAGTCCGAGTTTAAAATATTTTAGTGTAATCAGAAAATAAGGTGTGTAATTAAAAATCATAGTGTGCAGTGAAGCTACATACGGGGCTCATCTGCTTAGAGGGCTATACTGTTTTGTTTTTTTGTTTTTTTGTTTTGGAAGAAGCTGTGGAATGAACTCTGGGGAATGTAAGTGGATTTGAGATTACTGATTTTGTTATTGTTTTTTTTTTTGTTTGTTTGTTTGTTTGTTTTTTTCAATAAAAATTTTCCCCCTCCTCACGATGCATGCAGGGTAAAATCCAGGAGATGATCGCCCAGATGGTCTACAAGGACAAGAAAGTAATGGAGCTGAACACCAAGATCCTAGAGCAGGACAAGCGGGTGATGGATCTGCAGGAGTTTGTCGGGGAGAAGGAGCAGGTCATCAAAGGCAGAGACAAAGTAGTGGAAGTGAGTGGCATAATAATTCATTTCACATTCAGCTTTAACAACAATTGCCATTGTTGAATGTGAAAGGAATGGCATTGACTTAATTCAGTGTGAAAGATTTTATAACTTTGCTTGAATGAAAAGGTATTCCAGGTTAGTGATAATGAAAGAAAGACAGAAAAAAATCTTATCGAAGCTCACCTTATTTAATTGTGAATACGATTCCTCAAGATTCAAGTTTTAAAGATGACAATTTCACAATTTCCTACCCCTTTTTTTTCATTTTGTCTTTTGATTGGATAATATTTCCATTTCTATGTGGGCTCATTGAAGTCCTTTTGTGCGTTAGTCAAATAGTTTATCATCTGCTCTTTTACGGGTAATTTCAGATGAAAAATTAAAGTCAATTTCAAAGATGACTTCTTTGAAATTCAATATTCTGTTTTTATTTGAATTGTCATCCAACAGTTGTACAAAATTTTAAAAGTATCCGGCTATCTGGAAAGCTTTGCAAATTTTTGTCCCTTTAAATCGAATTGACCATGTCTAAGGGTGAAATCTTGCGTGATCCGATTTGACTCTCTGTTCTTTCTTTTGATGACTTTCCTTTTTGTTTTAAAGTAGACCATACTTCTCACCTCCTATTTGTGTCCAGATTTTACAGACAACAATGAAAGAAAAGGACCAGACCAATCAGGACCAAGCTCTTTTGATAGCCAAGCTGACTGCTCGTGTAGAGTCAACCAATGAAAAAGTGGATGAAGTTTCAGAAAAATTACGTCACAAGGAGAACGAGCTGAAGTCGGAGACAGACAGATTTCACATCAAGCTGACAGAATCTCAAAAGTATTTCGAAGAGATGTTGAAAGAATCAGAGATGGAGGCTCAAAAGTAAGTAATGAAGATCTATGGAAACTGCTGTTGAGTGTCGTGTTGGAAATTAATGGTTCTTGCGTTTTTTGGTTTTCTAATATGAACAGTCATAAAAATCCATTCAAGCCCCAAATTTAATTTTGCCTTACAAAATCTGAATTTTGATTTTAGCTGATGTTGTCTGTAAGTTTTCTCCTTAGGCTTATATGAAAAATGACTATGAAAACAACGTGATGCTTTTTTCTTTAGCTACTATACATAAAATTGTTTTATTGTTTTTAATTCAATGGAAACTAATACTGTTTAGTCCAAAGAAAATGATTAGGAACTACATTCTGCATTTGGACAGAGTGTCTAGACTTAATGATCTGAGAGGTGGAATTTTATTAAAATTATTTCTGCCTGGTTTGCTTACTTGAATGATTACGAGAGTATGCTTCAAAACTTAAGTTTTTGAGAACTGTATTATTCAAAGTTACAACCATGTGAGGTGTTTGATTTACCCACATCAAATGCTGCAATTTTTTTTCTTGGAGCACTTCTTTATTTTAAAAAATTCCCCTTGGGGGTTTTGTTTATTTTGGTTTTTGTAGTCATGTGTGTTTGTGCTTGATATGCTGACTTTTGACCATTCTCGTATGATGTGTTATTTTAGTCAACTTTACTTTCTTTCCTTTACCCTCAAAATACATTTCTTTTTCTTTTCGTTTTATCCTTTAAATCTATCTGCTCCAAAACTTTGACGTTCAACTCTATAAGAAAATTTTTTTTGCGGGGTAAGAAGAAAGTTTTATGTTGATTGTTAAAGCATGTCTGTTTACTTTCTCTTTACAGACTGAGAACAACAATTGAAGGGAAAGACAAAGAACTGACGACCAGGGAGAACGATTTACGAGAGCTCATCTTGAAACATGAGAAGGACATTGAGACGATCATGAGTCGGGACAACATAGACCTGCAGGATCACGTCATTCAAATGCTAGAGGGGAAACTGAAGGACTTGAATGACGTGCTGGATGGGAAGGTAACTTTTGGCTTTTATAGTAATGGATGTAAAAAAATGATTCATTTGCATAGCAGTTATTCCAGTCTTTAAAAAGATTCAGAGGGCTTCACGTGTAAAAAAATTTTAATTATTTATTCATTCCTATTGTAAAAAATTATTTTTCTTCTCTGATGTTCTTATTTTTGTCAAAAAGGAAACCAATAGAAGATGCTTTTGTTTCTGACTTTTCATGGGTTTTGCAAGATGATAGGTGTGATTAATTTTGTTTTATTCCTCGTAGTGTTATAGAAGTTGGGCTTTGAAGCCCTACGTTGAAAACTTAGAATATAATTAAAATTGTTTAATAAGCAGTTTTATCTGAGTTCCAAATTCCTTGTTAAAACAGTTTTGTCTTTACGTCTCTCTATCAAGATTGGTTTTCTATTTTAAGAAAAAGTCTTGGGTTTGTCTACTTTTTGTGGATAGATAAGGTTGTAAAAGCATTTTCCAGAAAGTCTTGGGAAAGGATTATGCTATGGAAGAAAACTTAAACTGGTGCATAAGCACTCTGATTGGTTAATGGATTAGAGAATGTGATAGGTCACTGCATTAAAGCGAACTAAGTAAAACCTGCTGCCTTTATTACTTTTATAGTGAATACATCCAGACCTTGAAATGGCCCTCTTATTGACCTTTCCTCTTTTTGTCCCAGGCCAAAGCTGTCTCAACCCTTCAAGCAGAGTTTGCCGACAAGGAGAGAGAACTGAGGGAGAGTCAGGAGAACTTAAAGCTGATTCGTGAAAAGCTGCAGATCACGTCGGAGCAGATGATGCTGTTGCAGGCCAGTTTTGTGGATAAGGAAACCCAGTGGAACGAGGAGAAGGCTAGACTTGATGGAAAGCTAAAAGACTTGACAGATAAACACGAAGTAGAAGTAAGCATGTGAAAAGTATGACTGTCTTTAGCTTACTTTACTTTAGGTTGTTTGGTCACAGAGCAATTTGATCTTGCTTTCTCATAGAGTCTATTTCTGTTCAGAGGAGACTCTCCACTCCTTCTGCAATGAGGATAATTTCCTGAAAAACTGCAATGATTGTTCAATACTGCTGTGCATAATCCTTCTACTTTTATAAGATTTGTGTTGTTGGTACGAGTTTAGAGTTTGTCAGTGCCTTTTTGAAAGTTGAGTTTGTGTGCAGTGCCATTCGCCTACCTAAAGTCTTACTTGCGCTCACTTAAAAGTTAATACTTTCAGGGCAAGTGAAGGCTGGCAACTTTCACCCCTGTTTGCAATATTGTGCAATAATTCCTTTATTGTTAAAAAAGAAGGTCTTTTTGTTATGTTTTGTTTTTGATTTTTAAAGAAATATGAGTGGTTAACCCAGATTAACTTATTCCTTGTTCTAAAAGCTAGGATAGCTTGTGATCATTTCTTTGGGCTGCAAATATTTAACTAATACTTGACATATTTAAAGATACTGACTGTTGCAAACTGAATTCCAATTTGTCTTAGATGAGAGTGATATTATTATATTGATCAAAAACTATATTTCTATTGAAAGGTCAATGCTCTTTTTAATCAGAGATTAGAAAAGAGATTTGATTGTCATATTATATGCCAAGGTTCAAATTCTACTTCACTTAATGAATGAACTTTAAATCCATGTTGCTGCCGCTTTCCTTTTGCCAAACTGGGTATTTAGTGTATATTGTTTGATCAACCAGCTGTCTGAGAAAGATCTCCAGCTCGGCACGCTGCAATCCACCCTGGCCCAGTACGAGGCTGCCTATGCCCAGGCTGCAGAGCAGTACAATCGGCTACAGGAACACTACCAGCAGGCCCTGGCTGCAAACACAGACACACAGAAGGTGGGCCTGTATTCATTTCTTTACTTTTCACATATTCGTTAAATTATCATTTCTCCTTTTTAAAAATTTTTATATATCGCCTGCTTTGGGTTTCTTTGTGATTACATTACACTTAGATCAAGGTATTGAACAGTTCTTCCCACAGTCCATCTGAAAATGATTTCCTTGATGGGTCTTACACCCACACATTGACCGAAATACTCATTGTCACTGGTCAGTGGATATAACTGAAGAAGAAGAACGAAGAAGGAGGAGGAGGAAGAAGAAGGAGGAGGAGGAGGAGGAGGAGAAGAAGCATTGGCTTAGAGCTCTATGAGATTTAGCTGTAGCTTACTCATAATCATTATTTCAAAAGTCAAATATGTCTCTCTTTTATCTGCTATTTGTTTGAGAGGATAAACTTTTGTACAAGTAGCTGGTTGAAAACACATAGAAGCTAATTTAAAAAAAAAAAAAATTTAGGAGTTAGATTCAGACTGGTGGCAAGATTTGTATTATGGAATCATTTTCCTTGTGTTGATAATAATACACCTTGTGTGGGAACAAAAGCACTTCCCATATGTGGTAAGATTTAAAAAATTTTAGTCTATGAAAAAAAAATTATTTCAGAAGTGTTCATTCTTTCAAAAAGTGATAAGAGTTCAGAGATATTTACTGTATGAAAAGATAAAGAAAAAAGAAAGAAATATTCAGTCTATGAAAAGATGTCATGAAAGAGAAATGGTGCTTTATCAGTATCAGCTTTCTCACAAAAATTTTTATCTCACATTGAGTTGATTTATCAGTAGATGGTTGCATTCATGCATTTCTGCAATCTGTTTTCTTTCAGGACACTGCTTCAAGTTCTGATCACAGTGAACACACTGCTGAGATAGATTCTCTCAAAAAACAGCTGCAAGAATCCAAAGACACCATTGAAAAACTCTCAGCACAGGTAAACCAGTTTTACATTTTGTCTTTCTTTCCCTATTGTCTCTGTTTATTGTCTCTTTAGCCATTTTTCCTCCATGTATTTGGGCTCTTATTCTTCATCTCTTCCATTTACTCTTCTTCTTTGTTATTTCTTTTTACTTCTCTTTTCATGAATAATCTATAGCCCAGCCAATAAAAAAAAAATAATAGTACCTCACTGAAACTAAACTATTGTATTATTCTGGCATTGTCTTTAATAAAAAAGATTCCCCTGAAATTTTTCATTCATGTATGACCTCAGGTGACAAGTCAAGAGTCAGCTCACAGCGTGGAGCCTGTTGCCAGTGGTGTGGGGAAAGAGGAAGCCAAAGTGGTCAAAATGAAAGCCCAGATGACCAAGAAAGTGAAGGCTTTGGAGAAGGAGTTGAAAGAGCTCAAAGAGGTTGGTCGGAAAGGGGATGTGTGGGATAATTTAATTGATGATGGTAGTAATAATACAGTAAGAAAAACATGTCAGTGTCCAATGCTATCCGTGGAAGTATGTTCAGGTGCCTTTAGAGAAAAACGCTAAAACATAAGCACCACATGCAGGGTAATAGCTGACAAAATTGTGGTGACAATAAGCGTATATTCGCATTCTTTATGGAACTTGACTGCATTTCTTGCATATATTGGTGTAATGTTAAACTATCTTTCAAACTTCTATTGTGTAAACATTATACAAAACAGTTCTTACCTTTTGTTTGCAAAAAAATAAAGTACAAAAAACCCCCCATAAATCTATAGTAGTTTATGGAGATTTTGCAACAAGTTTCCTCTGTCTCAAATAGTAGATACATCGGCCCTTGACTCAAATGAGTCATGCGCTGTTATATCACATGGTTGTTTCTTGAAAAAGCTTGGAATTTTTATTGTGGGTTGGAAATTTTCTGGAGATTATTTTTAGACTAAAAAAAGTGTTTCAATTAATTTGGCGTTTCCATGATTAACATTGGACACTGACGATAAGCTCTCAGTTGCACAAGTGTGGTTGAACCATGGTTAAGACTAAACCTCTGCTCAGTCGAGACTAAAGTGTCATTTACTGTTGCTTGAACTTGACTTAAAGATTAAAAATTATAATTATTATTTTCATTATATTATAATAGTATGTGGAATCAGAGTTGTGCAATCTAAAAAAAAATATTAAATGTTGCCATTCCAGGAAAGTTGAAAATGATTCTGTATGTCTGTGTCCCCATAACAGAATGGCCCTCCTCAAGATGATAATGCAACGTTGAGAGATCAAGTTACAAGTCTGGAAGCTGAAAAGGGGAAGATGGCCGCTAGGGTCTCGGATCTGGAATCAGAGTTGCTCGAAATGGGTAAGGCTGGAAAGGGTTTAACCAATCAACTCACTATTACAGGGCTTCGTTGTCTCGGGGGAATATGTCTTTTGATTGGGTGTCAATGGCTGGGTGGTGAATGGATCTCACAACGAGCTCTCTCCAGCGATGTAGGTCAGGATAAGAATGTAGGTAGGTCACAGGAAGGAGATGAATGAACACAACCCTGATTTTAGCTGCATGATGATTAGTGTAGTGCTGTTACAAATGGCTCTTTGCTTTATCATAACAATTTGGGTTTGTAGACCGTGTTGTCTATGTGAAAAGCCACCTAATGACAAATGAACTTTTTTTTTATTCTGTTCTAGTAATAAACCCAGTATTATTTATATGAAAAAAATTCCTCAGAGATTTCACAAACTGACATATCAGAATTTAAAAAAACTTGTTTTTTTTTATTTTTCAACCAAACAACTTAGAATTATTTATATTTTCATTTCCTCAAATGCTTATTGATCAGTAAGTTTCAAAATATTTTTGACTGATACACAATGTCCAGAGTAAGTATTTACAACACTTCTGAATTTTTAAATTGCTCGCCCGAAATGGCAATTTTAGTCTTGTCTGCTTGCGAACTTTTGGATGAATTATTGACTACTTTTGCAGATTGCATTTATCTTTATTCGATGGGGCTGATCAATACAAGCAATGCTGTGCATTACGATGTGATTTTTAAAATAATTTTATCATTTTAAGCTAAAGAGTATAAATAAGAAACTTAAATAAGAGATAAAAAATTCTGGTTTATTACAAAATATAATATCTGACACTTTTTGAAGGTTTTTTTCTAAGAACAAAATTCAATAGAAATCACCAACTAATCTTTTAATGGGTTGTCTTTTCTGTCATTGAGATACTTAGCTTTGGGCGATCTTTGTAATTAAAATTTACTGAAGGGAAATCTCTGACTTTTGTGAGAAAAATAACTTAAAATTAGACAACGGTTTATAGCATATTCTCTACTCTATCAGGATGATCGTAATAAAAAATATTCCTGGAAAACTTGTTATCTCACAGAGAAAACAAAAGCCTGTGCAGAAGAATTGCAGTCTGCACTGGACACATTGAAGGAGGAAAACTACAAAGCAGTGGAGGATCTGATCAAAATAGAAAAGGAGAAGGAATCCTTGCAGGAGCGTCTCCAGTTGCTTGAGGCTGCCAAGGAATCGGTACAAGGCCTTTTTGTTATAAGCTGTTACTATTTATATACTTGTGGTCAAGCCACTAGACTGATTTTTTTTTCTTTTGTCTTAAAATTTGAATGGAAAATCATTTATCATAGTATCTCCTTTTTTTCCCGTCTTTCCTGGAGTTTTGTAATTTTTTTTCTTCTAAGTTTTGTATTTGTAAGGATGTCAGTCTTTTCACCCTATCAAGGCAGGTCTTTTTGCTCAGATATGAATGGAAATTAAAAAAAAAAATCAGAGCCTTTTTTCAGGAGGGGTTAGGACTTGAACCAGAGCTCTCATATTGTAGTTCAGTAGTTGATGACCATTGCTCTCCTTTCCTCAATCACTCTAACATATAAATATAACTATTAAAAAACATGATTCTACATGTGACATTAATGCAATGAAATGGGATGTCACCAATTTCTATGTTCGTCATTTGTTTTACCTTGCCATTGTTCTTTCAATATCTCTTTGTCTACCTCTTTCATTTCATCTTGCTCTACCTCTCTCTCTCTCTTTTTTTTTCTGTTCTACTTCTCTTCCTCATTCTCTCTTTCTCTTCTGACTGACAGACTGATTGACTCTCTCTCTCTCTCTATCTTTCTCTCTTGTTCTCACTCTCTCTCTCTCTCTCTCTCTCTCTCTCTCTCTCTCTCTCTCTCTCTCTCTCTCTCTCTCTCTCTCTCT
>JBCIKM010146865.1:0-13613 GCA_039654465.1 Melibe viridis | reverse complement strand
ACATTATCAGGTTCAAATACTTCACCTAACAGTTTTTGTTTTGTTTTTGTTTTGGGTGGGTGGGGGGGGGGGCTGGGATCATTCATCACTCCGTGAGCATATTTACCCAGTCTGAGTTAGTTTTTTTTTTAGGTTTCTTTGGTTGTTTTTTTTTTTTTTGTAGCTGGTTTGTAGGGGGGTTATTGTGTTTGTTGTTGGGGTTTTTTTGGGGGGGAGTGGATCGTGTTGCTTTCGTTTTTTGTTTTTTAATCATTTCGTTATATTTTGTTTCAATTGGTTGTTGGTATTTTTTAAACTTGGATTGGATTGGGTTTTGATTTCATATAAGGGGGTTGTTTGTTGGAGCTCGTTTTTGTTGTTCTTGTTGATGTTGTTGTCGTCGTCGTCGTCGTTGTTATTGTTTTTGTCATCATTACCAACTGTCAACGGATATGGAATGCTTTTTGAAAAGAAAGAACATTGTCTTTGTCACCAAATGTTCATAACAGAACTTTCTTGGGCCACAGACTGTTCCAGGCACTAATCCACGGTAACACGTTTGGTCTGACGTGTCACTTGGATGGACAGAATGTCTCTTCCTGATTGCTGTAATGTCTCTGTTTTTCCTTTTTGGAAATCTGTCCATCTTGAAAGTCCTTGTCGTTTCAATTTTTTTTCTTTGTCTCGCGTGCATTATGTTGGTTTGTTTTGTTTGGGGGAGGGTTGAGTTTGTTTTTTGTTTGGGGGAGGGTTGAGTTTGTTTTTTTTTAGGGGGGGTTGAGTTTGTTTTTTTTTTTGGGGGAGGGTTGAGTTTGTATGTTTTTTGTTTGGCGGAGGGTTGAGTTTGTTTTTTGTTTGGGGAGGGTTGAGTTTGTTTTTTTTTAGGGAGGGTTGAGTTTGTTTTTTGTTTGGGGGAGGGTTGAGTTTGTTTTTTGTTTGGGGAGGGTTGAGTTTGTTTTTTGTTTGGGGAGGGTTGAGTTTGTTTTTTGTTTTTGTTTTGGTTTGTTGTGGATTTTTGGGTGTGTGTGTGTGTTTTTATTCGTTTGTCTTTTGAGATTCAAATATAACAGGCAAATGATTTCAAAATTGCTGAATCTTATTGCTGTCAATTACTGGCTGTCAAGCATATATTTTGTCTCTGACATTTAACGTTGTCCTCTTCCAGTTTTTTTTTTTTTTTTTTCAAAAAGCTGTTTGGGGAATTAATTCTGTCTTCTTACCCAATCTTTTCTGTGAATTCATTTCTTTGGCCATTTCTCCACAAAGGATGATTCCTTACATGGCAGCGAACTGTTCTAATGCCATTCATGTCACGATCAAGGAAGACAGTCCTATTCAGCAGCTTGTGGATTCCGTTCAGACTTTTTACTTCGTTTGGCGTCTGTACATCTGCAAGAGCAATCGTTTCCTCTGTGTTCACCTGGTTGTGTTTGATTGTCGCTCTGTCGTCAGATTTTCTCTTCCCGAGATTTTGCCGAACATGTTGTTGGCCTGAATATTTATTTTTTTTCCTTATTTTTGATGTGATAAATGTTGACATGGGGTTAAATATTTTGGGTCAAATGAATTAAACCTGAAAATGTCTTAATTCTTCATTTCAATTTTTTTTTTCTCTGTATTTGACGTCTTATTTGCGTACATGAAGAGGATTTCTTTGACTGGAATGATGTTTTATTCACAAAAATGTTTTCATACTCTTCATTATTATTGTGTATTTCCAGTGAGGTTTGTGATTACAGAATCAAATCAAGCTTTTTTTTTTCAAATCAAAATTTAATTCAACTCCACAATTCTCTGATTTCGACACGATTGTTCATTTTGTCTCCTTTCCGTTCATTCACTGAATGTTTTTGTCATGTTTCAACTGAACTTCCTTCTAACATTATAGATTGTGATTTGATGAACGCTATTTCATAACAATTTGTTCCCTGGCAGAATGCATTGCTCAGTACCGTGAAAAAAGCTTTTATTTCCTCGTTCTGTACCTCGGGCAACTTGGTCTAATCAATGCAGCCTGCACATTTTCAGCATTTCATCATACTTTTCATAACAACAAATTATGGACTTGCATTGAAAAATGTTTTCAATTTAAGGTAATTAATGATACATCTTTCTTCTGCAAATTTCAAAATGTAGAGGTTGTCACATTCGTTCTGATGTTGATAAGGTCTCTTCATTCACCATCATTGATAGTCTCTGTTCGCCATGAAGTAAATAACATTGACTGGGAATATCGTTGGGATTTATTTTTTCACCTCGCTAGTCTTTTAGAAATTATAATGCATAATATTATGTTTGTTTTTTTTTTATTATTTGCAATGTAACTAAATTCTTTGGCAGAATGTTTAATTTGAAAAAGATTGTAAGTGCTTTCTTTGGGTTCGAGGCTGTTTACAATGTTAACACGTTAAATCTGATTTGGCTTGTCTGCTTATCCTGTTGGTGTTTTTGTTCCCTCTCGGTCAGTCTACCAGCCAGAGCTCCGTGAATCAGAGAATAGCCTGCCCTTGGGTGAGCGCTCCATTTGCATGGTTACCTCCCTTGACCTAACACTCTCATCCTCCTAACCAAACGATAATGAATTCAATATAACCCAATAATTCAATAATTCATGATGAAATGCCCATTTCAAACCCTTCTTTAAACGTCTTGTTTTAAATTTTGACCTTTTCCTTTTTCTTTCTCAGTGTCTTGCAGTTTTCCCTTCTGTTCTATTTATTCTTTGTTCGGGGAATCCCATTTTCCCTTCGTTTCCCGATCATTGACACATCAAGCAGTCGCCAATACGGACCTTGTAGGGAAGAAGTCCTCGCACGGACCACTGAAACCAAGCAACGACTGCAACGATTGGCTGGGCTTTGATCCTTGATGAAGGGGCCTAAATGGAAATGAAATACACTGACTTGTGAACGCCTGCAGGGCTATTCTAAGCAGTCGATTGGTCACTGTAAGGCAAACCGGCAACTTTGGTATATTGAGACATGGACCCTGAAAGGAGTTGAGCCGACGTGAGATCCATACGATGTGGAAGAGTGCCTCCACTTACCTTTATCTCTGCAGATGTTATTTTTGACCAAACACAAACAATTCTTAGGACCTTTTCGGTGTTTTTTCCAGCAGTATTTTATTTTGGTGGTATTGTTGGTTTGTTTTGTTTTGTTTAGTTTTTAACGGAGGGGGTGTGACGAGAGAGAAAAAATCGAAGCATTAATTCAATGTATAACTCATACAGTGCTAGGGTTTGAGACCAGACAAGCAACAACAGACTAGCAACACATAAGAATTAACTGGGACAGTTCGTTATTCATTGGTTAAAATTAACAACCATGTTTTCTGTCCAAGCATTTTGTTACATGAAAGAAACTGCCATTGACAAATTGCTCATTTCCATTCTTTCTCCTTTATTTTCTATTAAATTAATTGCCTTGCTGTTCTCTTGTATAGTTTCCCATTCTGCAATTTCCTTATGCAACCTGTTTATTTCCGCCATGCACTGACATTTGAACATGCATAAATTGAAACAATTCTACCTTTTGTTAAGAATCATTTTCATTTCATCTCTGTCTCTGTCTCTGTCTGTCTCTACCTCTGTCTCTCTCTCTCTCTGTCTCTGTCTCTCTCTCCTCTCTCTCTCTCTCTCTCTCTCTCTCTCTCTCTCTATATATATATATATATATATATATATCCCTCCCTCCCCTCTCTCTCTCTCTCTCTCTCACTCTCTCTCTTTCTCTCTCTCTCTCTTTTCTCTTTCTCCCTCTCTCAACTTGTCCTTTTCTCCAGTACTCTCTGTTACAATGTTGACCCAATCTGTATTTATTTCTTTCACTTTTTAAAAATATTTTACAATTCCATTGTCATGAATGTTACATACATCAAATCCACATATTAATTAACATAATATCTATGTCTCGTCATAAGCAAAAACACAAAGTCCACAAGTTCCAACTTCTTACAAGCTGAGCAAACAATCATTTGCTGCCATTTATAGTCAAAATAATTTTCTATTAAAAAAAAGATGTACTGGGTTACATTCTCTCAGCATCAGAGCTACACAGATTCTTTAGGAGCAACCTGTGTCTGTTTGATTTGATCATGTCAGTTATTAAAACCACACTTGTCAGTTGTGTAAGAATCTTTTTCTGGTGTTCTTGTATGTTTACCATTCCAACACACCATGTTTGATCATTGTTGAAGATTGAACTGCAAGTCTTTGATGAACTTTAATTTCATAGTTGAAGAAACAAAAAGCAGAAGTTTTGCAGGGTTTTTTTTATTGGGGGGGGGGGGGGTCACACAACAAAGTCCATTTGACTGGAGTGCTGTTCAGATAAAATAGATAAAAAGTTTGTACAGGTGTGTAAGTTCATCAACACTATTTATTGCATTGTAATTTTATTTAAAGCAATTCATCGTTGACAGTTCCCATCACAGCATCCCTCTTTGCTAATAAAGCATTTGTGGAACTTCAGCGAAAATTTAAACATCCATTTTCACATGATACGCTAGCTTCAGGTTTTTAAATATTTTATCATAGATAATTTTGTGCTCATAATGACTTTTTTGACATGATTCACAAATCCAATGGTTTCACATGCGTCCCATCCATTACTGAATGCATTTCATGAGAATCATTTGGCCTGTTCTAGGATGTTTACTAAAACACTAGATAGTGTGTTTCATGTGCTGAAGAGTTCTCCTCGTGATATTGTGTATGATATGTCTCTGCATTAAAGTGACAGAAATGAATATCTATTGGGGCTGTCTTTGCTCAGAGCAGCAAACTGGATGCAGTAATTTTGTCAAGTTTTGAGATTGGACGCTCATTTATTTATGCATAAGACTGTGTTGCAATTGTTTAACAACAATGCTATTTAAGGGTTTGCTGATCAGCTTTTGTAAAGGACTAGAATTGATTTCACTAAGCATTATTTATCTGTAGAATTGATTTTGTTGTTTTGGTTTTTCTTACCATGGACTTTGAAAAAGTTTGAATTTCTAAAACGTTGTTTCTTTTTTTTTCTCTGTCGACAGTTCCCACCTCTGATGAGATCAACATGACCCCAGAATCCTCTCCAGAGTAAGCAGTCTACAGCCTGTGTTGTACCTCTCTGTTTCTACACATTCCTATCTATCAATCTATCTATCTATCTATCTCTCAATCTATCTATATATCTATCTATCTATCTATCTATCTATCTATCTATCTATCTATCGATCTATCTATCTGTCTATCCATCTATCTATCTATCTATCTATCTATCTATCTATCTATCTATCTATCTATCTATCTATTTATCTATATAGCTATCTATCTATCTATCTATCTATCTATCTATCTATCTATCTATCTATCTATCTATCATCCTTATTATCACCATTATCATCATCGTCATCATCATCATCATCATTATTATTTTCACCATAATCATCATCATCTTTACTATCATCCTCATTATCATCATCATCATCATCATCCTCATTATCAACATTACCACCATCTAACTGTATCCTCAATTCTCTCTCTCCACCCCCATCCCTCACTCTACCCCTGCCCCATCGCTAACCCCAACCCCTAACCCAACCCCTACCCCCACCCCTACCCCCTCCCCTCCCAGACTGGCCAAGAGGTCATGGTTTGGGGGTCTGATGGGCATGGAGCAAGAGCACCACTTTGTGATGGTGCGGGAAAAGTCTTTCTCTCAAGTGAAGGCGGATCTCGTCCATGCATTCCTTTCTGTGAGTCCTCACTCCGTACCACACGACACACGACACACCCACCTCTTAGGCAAACTAATAGACAACAGTAGAACACGGATATAAACAACAGCTAAGGACATTCGAAATCAGTTCTTTGCATCTGTAATTCTTAATATAAGTCAGGATTTATGTATTTCCTCCCTATGAGGTACTTGAAAATCTGTTCTTTATAACGACCAGTACTTTATGAGTTTTCTTTTTAAGCATGCTCTCCCATTTTCGATCACGAGACCAATTAAAATCAAGGATTGTCCTGAGTTTCTTGTTAAATCTCTATTTTTTAACTCTTGAACCCTAATGTCTATGAAGCGGAAAGCTTGTTATTATACGTTAATAGTCTTCCAATGATTTAACCCTCTTAACACTGTGAGCTATTCTTATGGCTTAAATAAGTCGTGTTTTTTGTATATTATCATAACATTTTTTAATGAGCAGTAAGACGATTAAGCAAAACCATACTATTGCACTGTCAAGTCAAGGAAGAGGTTGTGCAAAGCGATAGAGCTTCACATGAAAAGTCTGTTCTTCCCTTCATGGGAGAAGCAGGTCATGTTTGGAACAATGCAGTGCCAGGAGGTTTTGCATCCTCATCAGGATATATGTGTGTCTGTGAAATTGTGTAGACTACTTCTTCTTCTTCTGCTGTTAACCCTTATGGCCAGGAGGCCTTTTAGATTTTACCAGTTGTCAACTGGTAACGCCCAGGTAGAACCCAGGTTAAATCTCTTTACAGAATTAGTTGTTCTTTGTCTTGGTCAGGGGACTGAACTACCACATATTGCTCACTTGGATAATACGGGTCATTCCTCATGGTGTTGAGCTTGCTTTTTAAGCCTGATTAAAAAGAAAAACCCTGTTTACAATTACAAATGAAAGTCAAAGTTCCATTTACCTTTTAATCTAAGCCTAATCACTTATTCTTGCCATCCCCTCCACCCCCACCCCCACCCCCACATTTCCTTGACACCCACACACACATACCAACATCACAACATCCCCATGTCCTATACCCACTCACACACCACACACCTACACCAAATACACACACATACACACACACACACACACACCTACACCAAATACACACACACACACACATACACAATACACACACACATACCAACATCACAACATCCCCATGTCCTATACCCACTCACACACCACACACCTACACCAAATACATACACACACACATACACAATACATATACACAATACACACACATACACAATACACACACACACAACACACCTTCACCAAATACACACACACACACACACACCAAAACCCACACACATACACAAACCCCCATCCACTCTACCTCATAAATATCCCAACACCTTCATACCCCTACCTCCCCCCACCGCTTCCCACCCACCCTTACCCCCACCAGACCTGTGACTTGAGCCACTGCGTGGTATCCACAACCACCTTCCGAGGGGAGTACCGGAGAGGTGGAGGGTCCTCCATGTTCTCTCGCAACGTTCGTTTCCAGGTCGACATCAGTGCTGCACCAGGGGAGCGGGACGCTGCCTCCGCTTCCGTCTTTTGTCTCACCTTCACCCTTATCTCAGGTAAACACATACACACTGGAACACTGATGGAACAAACATTTTGTGATATTCCAAATTAGTTCTTTACTCTAGTGCTTCATTTGCCAAAGAGATATGCAAGAAGGAAAGAGATCATTTGGGAAAAGCACAAGACAAGGAAAGTTTGGGGGGTTTTTTGTTTTGTTTTGGGTTTTTTTACCTCTTCTTAAACGCACTATAATTTGTCATAAGCAAGAAAAACAAATCGTAAACATCTACACTCATTTTAAGACACTTGATGATTTTTGTTTTCTTCCTACTATTGTTATTTCTTCTTTTATATATATTTCTCTGTTCAGGTCCGTCAAGAAGATTCCGTCGTGTCTGTGAACACCTGCAAACGCTGATGGCGCTGCCAAGGGGAGAGAACCACCGCAAGATCAGCACAGACAGCACCGTGTCCTACTGCTCAGAGCTGGTGCCCGCCTCCTACTGCACCTCAACTAAAGAAAATGGTGATACGGATGTAAGGAGCATTAAATACTGTCTTGATATAGCACTAGCAACTCCATGAAAGTGAAAGTCGCAAACATCCGCATTGTATTATGCTTGCATCTCCGAGGGGTCTTTCTTCCCTGCTGAAATTACAGCACAGCACTGACATAAAGGACAACTTGGCACATTCTAAATTAGTTCTTTCTATCAGTAGTTCTTACTATAGTTCATGCTTTTTATTCACACTCATTGTAAGTAATAATATCAGATCTTCAAACTCTCTCTGTTTAATCCATCATTTCTTTTTAAGAGTGTGTTTTAAAAGCATTCCATACTGTATGACCTCAATTCTGTGTTGTGGAGAGGCTTGATACATCAATATATGAAATTTCAAAGAGTTTTTTAAAAGTTAATTAAGCGGTATGGACCTTTAAACTATAGATACGAAGGAAATAGACAATTCTTATGAAGAATTTGTCATATAAAATAAATGCCTATTTAATCTGGTGAAAAACAAACAAACAATAGCTGAATAATTGTATGCATTTCAGAGTTAAGAATGAAGCTATGAATACTTGAAGCTATGAATACTTGAAGCTATGAATACTGGCTTAATGATTGCATTCATTTGTTATATTTGTGTTCAGAATGCAGAGCGGAAACCACCTCTTCCTCCACGAAACCGAGACATGAGCAAACCTGTCAGTCGGAAAGCGTTGGCAGAAAATCCAAATCGAGACAAGATGTGACATCAGTCCTAGATTATGGAACTCTTCAGTGTCAGCAGTTGTAAAATCATTTTGTTTGTACCTCGACTATGTTGATTGGGTAGACATTTTGCTGTTTGGTTTCCTTCAGTCATTATAAGCAATGGACAAGCTATAGCATTGGAACGTACATTGATGTGAATAACAGTGTAATTTAATGGGAATGGAAAGAGAGAGTGAGAAGAGAGGGATATCTGATGCTATATCGGGGATTGCAGATTTCAAAGAGAAAATTATTTTATAATCCAGTAAAAAAAAAAGGGGGGGGGGAGGGGGGGGATACTGCAAAAGAGTAGGCAATGGCTGTTTTGGAGACGAAAAAAACAGAGACTTAAATGCTGAAAGTTATGAAAAGATGAAAGGTTGAAAATGAGAAGAGAGTGAGAGAGAGATAGAAAGAGAATTGGATAAATGGCTGGAGAGAAAGAGACAGACAGACAGACTGAGACAAAAAAAGAGAAATACATGAAAAATGCGTACACGAACATGTATGAGAAAAAAAATGTTTGATCGCTGTTTTGAGAAAGATAAAAACAGAGACTTAGAAATGCTGAAAGTTATGAAAAGATGAAAGGTTGAAAATGAGAAGAGAGTAAGAGAGTGATAGAAAGAGAATTGGATAAATGGCTGGAGAGAAAGAGACAGGCAGACAGACTGAGACAAAGAAAGAGAGAGAAATGAAAAATGCACACATGAACATGTATGAGAAAAAAAATGTTTGGTCGCAAGTACTTATAATTGAATGTGATAGAATAAAAAATGTGTTGATTTGACTTCCCATTGTACATCAAATTTCACCAAAATAATGTGTTGATGCTCAACTTTAAGCTGTTTAATGATGTGCTAATTCTTCTTTGAATCAAGGACATTTCAGAAAAATATAAAAAAGACTCTAAAATCTCTGGACAATTTTATCATTCAACTTCATAAAGTGACTTTCAAGTTGATACATTGAAAACAATTTTTTTTAAATTCTCATTTGGTCTAAATGTGACATTTTAAGACTGGGCTTTATTTGATTGGGAAAAAAAAAGAAAGAAAAAACTCAGACTCCAAAGTTAAAGTTTTTCAAGTGCGGTTCGTTGCCAATGTGCTGTGTTTGTGAGCATCATCATGAAATGAAGAGTGAGGGTTTTTTTTAAAGCTATCTTCCTCTCTCTAACTTGGCTACGCCTATTATTTTCAGTGATTTTCTTCTTTTTTTTTTTTCCTTCTCAAGTTCAAGTGTAAAAAGGAGCTTTATGAAGCATGCATTCCATAATGCAATCTTTGACAAGTTTTTATATACAATGTTTTTACCAATGACAAGAGTTTGAAAAATTCTTAACGACAGATTTGATGATTGCCGTGCGAATTATTGATTTCAATGTTCGAAGTAATGAAAATGTGCATCTTTGTCCCTGTTGAAGCAAACCACTCACAATGTTGACATGATGGCAGGTCTGTGGTTTTTTTAATGACTCCTTGGTTATATTTTCAGCAATTATCAGAAAAGTTTGAATGAAAGAAATGGTTTTTAAAATTAACAATTTTGTACTTGATTTTCTTTTTTGGCTCTAGAATAGGAAGCAGTGTCTATCTTTAAAAGAATGATTTTTATATACGTAATATGTGAAGAAAAATGATTATTCCAAAGCTGGATTCTGTTTTCAGCTGTGGGTCAATCTTTCATAAGCAGCGGGATTGAAATGAAAAATGGCTCAATTTCATTTTCTTTTTTGAGGGGTGGGTTTGTGTAATTCTGTGATATTGAGTGGTCGTGTGAGTGTAATACGTTTGAGCGTCTGATAATCAATTTTATTGTAAAATAAAAGTGAGGGTGTTTGTACAGCCAAGAATGCTGTGACTGGATAGTGTTCAATGGTGGATAAAATGTCCATAGCATCAGTGCAGTGTTTTGCGTATCCAGTAGTATTAATGCCGTGTCGATATCAATTATTTAATGTGTAGATTTTGTATTACAATATGCTTATGTGTTGACAGAAGTATTGTTACACACACACACACACATACACACCCTCATTCATCTAAGGACTTTAATATATCATTAATATCCATTATTTTCACCAGCAAAGTCATTCTTTGACATCCTTTTTCACTTCATTAGATCCTGTTATATTTTTAATCACCTTCAATTTTTTACCTCCATAATTTTGCTGTGAATGATCTACACATACTGGTTGTACTTTATCAGATTCCTGGGAATATGATTTGTTTGAGTTTTAGTTCAATTAAAAACTTTCATCAGAGGTTTTTAAATTTCAGCCGCAAGCTTAGCATTTGATATTACCATTCTTTTCCTTTTTTCAATCATAATATTACTTTAGCTTTTGGTGTGTGTGTGTGTGTTTATGTGTGTGTGCATTCGAGAGTATGTGTGTGTGTGTGTGTTTATGTGGGTGTGCATGCGAGAGTATGTGTGTGTGTGTGTGTGTAAGAGAGAGAGAGAGAGAGAGAGGAGGTGTCAAAAGCTAAGCTGTCATAGTATAACTGGCTTGTGGGTGTTGGTTAGGTCAGAAAGGTTTAGTTTTTGTTTTTGACATAATATTTTTAGTAGTCCGCACCAAATCGCACACATCATGAGTGACCATCAAATCATGCAATGTGCTAAATTGAAGTCAGTTATGAATATTCATGTCGCAGATTTCATGTTTGTGTGTTGATGGTGTGCAGCAGTTAAAGAAAATAGTCAACAAAGGTGTAAACCTGCATCCACAGCAAACTGCATGACACGCTCGACATTCATTCGTCACTCCTTAACTCACCAATTGCATCAGGCAGCCAATCAGAGTGATGTGTTGCAAGAGTCAGCTCCTTAAAATACAACCAACTGAAGACAGACTTATGAAATTCTATTGCGTTTTGGCGGAGAGAGGTCAGTTTCAATGACATCCATTTGGATGAGAGGGAGGGAGATGATTCAGTATTAAAAAATTCAGTCGGTGCAATTTGGCAAAATTTTGCAATTTGGTACGCTGTGCTATTTTGAAAGACGTGCAATTTAGCTATAACTGCTGTATCTTTATGGCAACCCTTCTTTCAAGAGGATTTATTCAAAAGATGACTTTGTGGTTTTATTGCATTTCCTTTGGTCCACTTATTCTTTGCATGGAAACAAAAATCGTGTATCATTGAAGATTTCTGTTTTCAGACCGCAACCATTGTAAATTACCCAGTGCCAGGTATGGGCAATTATTGCTCTCCTGAACTTTCAATAAGCTTTCCATTTCTTTTACTATCAATTTGTTATTTTTATCTCAAAATGCTTTAAACTCAATAAATCAAGAGTTTGGGGGGTTTTTTCCTCCTAAAATGCCATTTTCAAAAAAATGGCTTGTCAATATGCGATTGATATGTTTTTCATAATTTTTTAGTGGATACGGTACTGGATCACAATGACAAAGATTCAATTAAAATGATTCTTTCCTAATTCTCCCCCCTAAGGTCTAATCATAAGAGTTTAGGGATATGACTTAACTTTCTCAGGAACTCAAATCCATAGGACATCATTGATTGGTTTAGACAAATGTATTTTGGTTCTCCTTCCGGAGAAATTCTCATACTTCATTCACGTTTCTTTTGATTGTATATAAACATGTACTCGAGTAAGAAGTGATGGATTTATGCATGCTCAACTATTGATTGCTATGATGCACACACACACCCCATCTCTTTCATTGCGATCCGTCATCTGGACAAGACTTCTGTAATATTTTGATTCTCAAAATATGTTTTTTCATATGCAACAAGAATCATAATTGTCAAAAGCAAACCAAAAGAGATTAGACAGGAAAAGAACGAGTGTAGTCAAATAATCACTGATGTCTTAAATTTAAGACACCCATGGCAGGTTGCCTTTTTTGTCATGTGTTTCAGTTTGTTTGTTTGTTTGATAGGACTTTTTTTCTAAATCAGGGACAAACATGATTTGATTGTCGAAAAAAACTTATCTTTGTTTATCTTTTCTTTTCTTTTTTTCTTTTTTTTTTCTTTTGTCTTGTATTATTATCTTTGGTTACCTTACGCACTATCTCAGTTTTGGAGAAAATTAAGTTTTAAGTTATTTTTATAAACAGAGAATAGGGGATGGGGAGGGAGGGCAAATGTATGACATTTTTGCCAATGGTTGATACATTCTTTTGCCACTGACACCAAATCAAGTATAGGCTGTAAAGCTTCTTGATCAGAATAGACTCATGGGGACAACTCAAACCCTTGACGGTGAGCAAGGCTTTTTGCCATGGATATCTCCAATTCTTTGTTTTCATTGGGGGATTTTTCATATCAGAGAATAAAAGACAAAACTTGAATCAGGGTTCTACGAGATTGATAATTGTAACAGTATTCTTGTTTCATGGGCTTTTTCTTCTGTAGTGACAAATGAATGTGAAATGAGTGAATGTAGTCTCACTAGTTTAGTGACATGTAACAGTCATGTGTTTGTAATTTTTTTCATGCCCATTTTCACTGCCATATCAAGACTGTATAATTGTACTGATAGTTTTACAAACGACTTGATACGACATGACATCCCGTTTCATCAGTAATGCACGTTGTCCGACTCGTGTAGACCATACCTTCAAATTTGACCAAGGTTTGTATTATATTAGATTATAATATTATTACTATAACTTCGTTATTTTGATTTTATTTGCCTGGTTTAAAGCATCATATTTTCAGTCTTTATACTATCATCCATATACTTAATCAATGAAATAACGACGACGTTATGAATAAATGACTCCGTTCTAAAAAACAAACATCAAAGTCTCTTCTTGAATTTTGTATAACTTTTGTTTCTTGTTTCAATTTCCCTCCCCCGCGTGCCGGCAGGAGGTGAATGCCCTCCAACGGCAGCAAGTGGTTGGTGGGAGTCCCTGGTGGGCTCTTCTACTTCTGTTTCTTTTCTTTTACACTGAAAGTATCGTCTTACTTTTTCCCCTTTTCTGTGATGTCCTGTTTTTGGTGTCTTGTTTGCAACTCAATGCTCATCCCTTATTTCTTGCCTTTTGGTACATGATTGCAGGGTCACAAGTTAAACGTACTGAGTACTTTTGTACACAAAGGGGGTTTAAAGATC
>JBCIKM010146754.1:0-13613 GCA_039654465.1 Melibe viridis | reverse complement strand
AGACGATAGCTTCAGTGTAAAAGAAAAGAAACAGAAGTAGAAGAGCCCACCAGGGACTCCCACCAACCACCCGCTCACATATCTTTCTAATTTCTATTGGATGTAATAATCTGTTTAATGAAATAGATTGTCAGCACACCAAGATTCGTTTTTTTTTTTCTTCTTCAAATCCTAATTGAAAAATTAATAAAAAAAAAAGAAAAAAAAGAAAAAAGAAATAAAATCTATGAACAACTGCCTGGATAGGTGATAATGATTCAAAGAGGTAACTTTAAATGACAAAAAAACCCAAACATTGTCCCCAACAGCATACATAAGTGAATAAAAACCTAAAAATCCATGTAAATGTGTACCAACACAAATCCTGATGACAGCACAAAACAAAGAAAACTGGTAACTCCGTTTGAAACCACAGCTGCTGAGAGATTAACATTGGAAGAAATCGTATGAGAGCGACCAACAGCGGCATTACAGCATTATCCCCATCCCACAGATGGTATTCACATTGGTTGGGAGGGAAGAAGTAGGTTGAGTTGACAGGCTAGAAGTAGGTTGAGTTGACAGGTATTTTGAAAATCAAAGGCAAGATAGGTACAACGATATTCCACCACGTATACCTCATACACAATGTTAAAGAGATACAGGGGGGGGGGGGGGGGAGAGGAGCGTCTGAACAAGAAATAAAACTACTAGAGACAAACATGGAACAGGTAAAACTGAAATAAGAAACTAGTAATAATTATGCTATATAAAAGAGGAAACTGAAACAGGTATATTTGAGAAGAAAAAAAAACCTATAAGTTATATGAACATGGCTGGAATATCAAGTCACGACTCAAAAACATGCAGCCACAGAAAATTTGTGGCTGAAGAATGTGCTCACAGTCCAATTCATTTTTCAACCAATATTCTTAAGTCTATTTTTAAAAAAAATAACAAAGAAATCTCTAATAAATACACCTATATTCTATAGTCTATAAAAAAATATAACATAAAGAAATCTCTAACAAAACAAACATAAATGTCAGTAATTTAGTAAACAACGATGTCTCTCTTCAATCTTTACAATTTCAAATAATAATTGAATAAATAATCAAAACTTTTTCTAAGTAGCCAAAGTGATATTTATTGTAAAATACACTGTACAAACAATCACAATCAATCATCACACATAATTTTGTTTCTTTTGTGTGAGAAGATTAAAAAACTTCTTTATATAAAAGGAGCTTTTCCAACAAATATTGACAAATCATGATCTCCCACTCCCGTTTCGAATTTTGTTTCAATACATGTTCACCTCTCCATAGAATCTCAAAGTTAGAGCTTTGAACAGAAGCGCTGATAAAATTTATATTTCACACTATTTGAAGTAGAGTCTTCCTCAATTTGAGCAAGAAACATATTACAAACTGCAAGAAATGTAACACAAAAAAATGTAAAAGATAAGAAACCCACAGCCCGATGAAGACAAATTGAGATAAAACTTTGAATCGTCGATCACTTTTTCATTTGACAAAACAAACCAACAAACCAACAAACATAAAAAGCCAGGCAGTTTAAATTGTGCAACATATTCCCGCAAAAATCTGTACATGCTGTTGAAAAAATGTGCACACCGGGTTCTGGCAACTTTACTGTCCTTATAATCAAGGACTTGTCATTGAAGAGTTTTTGTTTCAGAAATTCAATGGGTGTCAAAAAAGTTTTCCAAGTGAATGAAATTCTAAGGAGATTTTACCAGATTTGTGATCAGAATGCAAATTCAAGGAGTTTTCAGCAAGATTTCAGTAGCAGTATATCAGAATATGAATTCACATTTTCTAGCCGAATGAAACTGCAAGAAGATTCTATAAGAATTTTTAAGAGCAGTAAGATGATTTCAAGAACGTTTCCGGCAAATTTGAAAAGAGAAATTTAATTCTTGTAATTCATGAAGAATCCTCGAGTTTTAGACCCGATGAACCACTCAATATGATATGATACACTGATTCTTCAGGACATTTGGAAACCGGGGGCCCTTCGTGACTGAACCTGGAGGGAATACTACAGCAACACACACTTCACAACAACACTAATGTGTAAAAAATAACACAACAATCCGTTACCATTACCCAAACTCTCATTCACTTCACACCCCAATCATTTGTCCAACAATCCGCGTTACACTCTCTCACCCCTTTTAAGCTCAAAAGAAAGTTTACAATTGTCAGGACTTTAATAACAAATGCCGGGGGGCGTCGGCAAACATGTACTTCAGCTTGAAGGCCTCGGCCAAGAGCTCGCTGATCTCTTTGTCCCTCCAATGCAAAGTGGGCAAATTTTGCAACATCATCAGGATACCCTGGAAATAAAAGAGAGAAAATAAAAATCAGGCCTGCAATAGTTATTGCTCATTAATTTTATTCTCAAATTTATAAACAATTGATGAAAGAATTTCTATCTCATTGCCTGTGTTACCAAAACCCACTTCCCCTCCCCTTAAAAAAAAGGAAAAAGATAAAAATCACTGGATGAGTAGTTAAATTAAAAAAAAGAAAGAAATAACAGATCAAGAAGTCAAGAAGTCAGATGTTGGTGCTATAGAAATGTGCTTATTATTATCTGTGAACCTAGAAGTAACTTTTAAAGGGATGAGTTTTAATTCTAAAAAATGATAATAAGATCAAAGGGCTGAAGTAGAATGACAAAAATTATTTAAAAATTGACGTCACCAATGTTAATCATTGTAAAGCGACCCGCTCCCCACTTTAAAAAAACAAAAAAAAAAACAAAAAAGTCTCAAAATGCAAAACAAAATATTCAGGCCTTTCTACAAATTATGGAGCCAGTGACCTTCTGGTCAGGCAAATCAAGTGACTCTGAACTTCTCACAGGACCTTCGGCAACAAAGGGGACTATCGCTGACATCTAGCTTAAACCTCATGAAACTATAGTTTGTTCACAAATAAATGGTGCCCGTTTTTTGTTTTTTTCTTCTTTGTTTTTCTCCGCCAATTTTCCACCTACAGCTCTGAAATTTAGCACACATACATGAATCTTAACTTAAAAATTTTTTTTTTTTAAGTACATCAAAACAAAAGGATAGGAATTCGTTTATTACTGCTATATTAAAATCAATAACAGGTAAAGATCAAACTTTTAGAAGATTTACAGAATACATTGTCCACGTATAATAATTGATGAAAAGAAAAAATAACTCTTTGAGAGTGGTTTTATGAGCTCTGAGTGAAGAAGCTCTTCTTTTCAATGGACAAAAGTAGATTTTTTTGTTGATGGATTTGGTGTTTATTGGGAATGAAACCAATAGTTACAAAACTATAGTTAAGGTCATACTTTTTAGGTTGAAACATGTATATCGTTATAAAAAATGTGTTATATTAAAGCTTCTCTTTCAGTTTCTAAATGCTCGACACATTTAAAACACCTGTTTTGCCTTTATATCGGCTATAAGAGAAGAAACTGAACTGCATCGACCGTGTTGGAAATATCTCTTTCCTTAAAAGTTAATGCAATCTCAGTTAAAAAGTGCTCATGACAAGAGACATCACACGTTTCCTGTGTCTTTTGTTTTGTGTGTTTGTTTTGTCTTGTTTGTTGTTTTTGTTTTTTTAGTTGAGATAATATAGAACAGCACATTCAGTCCTGTGTCTTTACATACACCCTGTATATTATGGCCAGTGGCGTTGGAGTGTACTTTCAACCAAACGAATTAAAAAGTACTCACTGCTTGCCTGTTGAGTACTCTATGTATCAATGGAGAGAATAATGTGACCTCGCTTTTCTTTCTGTCTTTTTTATTTGTACTAAATGCTGGTATGTGTAAAAGTGTCTTGAGGAAAACTTCCATGCATCTTATAACAGTTGCAATTTTGTAAGTGACAAACCATTGTTGTTCTTAAATGGGGGACTACCAAGCCATCTTAAACAACCAAATTCAGCACGGGAACAATGATATGGTGAACACACCTCATGTTTTGTGTGGGTTCGACATGTTTATGATTTAATACTGTTAAAGAACTCCAAGAATAAGAGGGAGACTTGCAAAATTCATTTTCATATTTATCAGCATGTTCATATGTAAAAGTTAAAGTGTACAGGCTACTAGATACTGCTAATATCTAAGAACCTATCTGCCTACCTGGAAGTCGTGCTCTCGTAAAGCGTCTTCTGAGAAGCGCTTCAAGAAGGCAGCACACATGTACAGGTGGAAGTCTGCGAAACCGTTGACCTCCGACTGGTAGGTGTCCCACAGGCGGATGGTGCAGCGTAAGGGGATTTCCCGCATCAGCAGGTTGTTCATCCAGCGGAAGGAGAACTGAAGGAACTCCACTCCCTGCCTCTCCAAGTGGTTGTATAAAGGCGCTGCGGGAAGGTAATGAGACGGAACAGAAACGAAAAAGCAGGAAGAAAAGAGAATTAGAAAATACTGCTTGTCTTTGTAAAATTTTAAATTCAACATAAATCATAAGAAAGGGCTAGGTGCCCATTTTTGTCTAAAATTTCTGTTCTAAACAATAATTTACACTTTTTCTTTTGACAAGACAAGTAAGAATCCATCAATATTCAAGCATAAGTACATAAATATACCCATAAAATCTAATTTTGAGCTTTAAAACTCTTTTTTTCTTGGTATATAAAAAAACTTGTATTTCAACTACTCTGTATCATTTAGAGTTAATAACGAAAAACATAAGTAGATAAAACAGTATCCTTTTGAACTCCATTCTTCCACCTTTCTGATGATATCAGGTTCGCTTATAGGAAACAGAATTTAACGGGGGGATTATTTTGTTGTTTAACTGAACAACTAGTGACCTTAATTAATATATAAAAACTGACTCCCTTAGGAAGCGTCGCCGTGAGCAGTCGGTAAATTCTTATCACTTGACGGCAAGCGAACAGCCTGGGATTGTTAATATGTGATGGCTAATAAAACTAAAAAACAAAAACAGATAGTCTTGGCAGAAAATGTTATGCAGATCTTTGACCATACCATCAATCCTCTTGATGAGCTCCCGCAGGGCATTGACCTTCATTTGGATGCCTGGCTGGGCAAATGTGTAGTTGTCCTGGATGCCGTCCAGTAGTTTGGACATGCACCAGAAGCTGTCAGCCTCAATCAGGTTCCTGGTTTCCTGCGGTAGCTCTGTCAGGTCGCAGTTCTCCACTTCTATGTCTGATCGGATATGAAATGAGACAAGAGATGCAGGTGAATAGAGACAAGACAAGGTGAAATTTGTGAGGTGAGGGAGATGCTATGCGATGAAAGGAGAAGGGGTATCAGTCTCAATCCCTTATTTCTTGCAGTAGCTATGTCAGGTCACAGTTCTCCACATCTATGCCTGGTCAGATATGGAATGAGACGAGAGATGCAGATGAATAGAGACAAGACAAGGTGAGGAAAGGTGAATGCTATGTGATGAAGAGAGACAAGGAGTCAGCCTCAGTCAGGTTCCTGGGCTCCTAGTGAAGCTATGTGAGGTCTGGTCTGATGTAAAATGAGATGTAATATGTAGGTGAAGAGAGACAAGACAAGGTGAGGGGGGGGGGGGGGGGGGTTGGGTTTGGAATGCAATGATGGATAAGATGAAATAAAAGAGGAGACAAGGTGAAGGTTTCCTAAAAAAAAGCTCCATCAGGTCACAGTTCACCAATTCTATGTTTAGTTGAATAGGAAGCCAGAAATGATACCATGAAATGTGATGAGACGAAAGAAGAGTAACTTTTAGCTTAAATCAGATTCTTTATCACCCACAAAAGCTCCATCAAATTGTCAACCACCGTGTTCAGTCAGGCAAGATGATATTATGCAGTGAGGTGAAACAGGATGAGGCTGAGGTGTCTGTCTGAATAAGATTTCTCTTTCTTTCGGGGGAAACTCTGTCACGAAACAATTCTTATGCTTTCATTATTGCAAAATACTATATTTTGTCCAAGCTGGTCTGTGATAAGTAAGATAAACTGCGTCTGCCACGGTAAACAACAATAAAATAATCTTACCATTTTCTATGTACTCGGATAAAAAGACCACAAAGAAGGGTGTGACCAGATCATTGATGCCTTGAACGTAACCACTGGCAGGGTGGCGAATGGCCCAGATGTAAAGGATGCGTTCAAAAATCTGACAGGTGAGAAAATTATGTACATCTTTCATTTTTAAGAACTTACACCCTCAAACATACTATTTTTCTTCTTCTTCTATTTCTTTTTTTAATGGAACAGTAATTTTTTTACACAAGTTAAAAATCCTAAATTTGGAAGAGTCTTTTTTCTAAGAAAGAATTAACCATCCCTTTCATTTTTCAAAAGTCTGCACAATTCAAGATTTAGGACATTTTAAAAATTTAAATAGCCTTGAAACTTGTGAGGATAAAAAAAAATCTGGTCGCTTTTTGTTAGATAAATTAGATAACCATCAAAGCTAGATGATTATAAACTAAGGAGACACAACCAACAAATACCATAATTCTCTGACGATAAGCCGCTCCTGACCAATAACCGCACCCCTCAAATTAAGAGAAAAAATTAGTTTTTCCTAACATAAGCCGCATAGACGAGAGACACTGTTTGTTGCAAACAAAAATTATGGAGACACTGATCTGGTATGGTAAAGAATCAGGATTTTAGTGGGCACGTAATATTATGATGTATTCTTATCCCGAATCTAGTTAACACTTATAAGTTTATGCCTCGATCAGATTTTGTTTGCTTATTTTCTTTTTGGACAACGAGAGCTATTAATTGTTTTCCGTGTGAAAAGAGTTCCAACTATAAAGGCGCTCTTCGATGATATAATTCAACTTACCCGACTTCCAGCAGTCATACAGTGTTTCTTTGTTCCCAGACACTCTAGTTATGTTAACCATATGGCATTTCATGTTACATAGTCAACCAGTTTCCGAAGTTGTACACCACGACTTGACTGACGAATCTAAAAAAAACTCTTAGACCGGGCAAAATCGGTCACATTTTCTGAATTTAGTGAAATCATCCTTCAATTTAGGCGCTATAACTACAACAAAAATAGCCCTTCAAATATTTTTGACAAAGTGAACTTGTAACACCCAGGACAACCGACCGACAAAAAACTTCTCACATAAGCCACTCTGTACTATCAGCCGCAGGGTCAAAAATCAGAGAAAAAAGACGTGGATTACAGTCAGAGAATTACGGTACTAATTGTTGAAGTGATGCATAGCATGGGAAATGTGTCCGTCCTCAACAAACAAACAAAATCTCAACCAGTCCCTCACCTAACCAACACACCTCTTTTGCCATTTTGTAACCAGGGAAATTTGTACAACAATACCTTTGTCAATTGTTGAACTGATTAGTTGTACCTTTTTGAATAGTTATATTTGTGGCATCTGAAAAAAGCAGATGTTTCTGTTTCCTACATTCCGAACCATTAACATTATTCAGCAAAAGGAATTTTTTTTTTTTCCAAACACCTCCAGTAATAAGAGAATATTGGCAACTATGCAATAAATTAGGATATCGATGACAAAAAAAAAAAAAAAGGATTTTATATATAGTTAGGTGCCACTATTTCCAACCATACATGGAAGAGGAGAAGTAGTGTAGGTATTCTGTTGTAAGAGTTTGAATAATTGGATTCTCTATAAACACTTAAAAGGAAAAGGTATGAATTACAAAAAGAGGCTTACAGACAATTTAACAATACAATACAATATAATAAAATATAATATAATATATAAGATATCACATACAAAATTTCTTATTCTTTCAATCCCAAAAGTGATACAGTTTCATTTTATCGATACATCGGGTGGGGCAAAAAAAATTTTAAAAAATGAGCCGAACTTTAAAGAATTATAACAGTGTAACCACATACTCCATCAAACTGAAATTTGATATGCTTATAGTACAACTATATTAACATTATATCATAAAGTATTAGAGAAATCAAGGGCCAAATGCGTTTGCATTAGCAATGTTTCTAAGATTGAACCGTTGTTTTGGGTAGATATCAAAGCATTAATGAAATGTCTTTTTAAACAATCCCTGTTCTAAATCAAACTAACTGGAAAACTAATGACGATAGAAACATTATTTTTGCAATGCCTCAGTAAACCATTCAGATTGATAAATCCATAATTTCAAGTTGACACTGCAAGGTGTTTCCATACAGTGATGTCATTTTCACTGTCAGGATAATAGGTAAAAGTAGATTTTTAAGGCGATAAAGATTTTGAATTCTTCATCAAAATGGGCCCAAGCCCAATTTCCATACTATAAAAATGACGTGAATAACGATTTGTTCAATCTTCTTTATATTTGATATACAAAAACCTGAATAGTTGCCTGAGCTGTTGCAAGAAACTAGAGAGTCCTATCTTTATTTTTTGTCAGTTGTTTTAATGTTTAATACAAAATGCTAAAAGACAATTTCCTGCAGCCATAATAATTTTATCTTGAAAAACCTGTTCTTAGGTAAACAGCTGTTTCAAACACAGTTGAGCTTTGTTTTTGCTGAAATCTTTCAGGCATGCGCAAATATAAATATGTATTAATCATGGTGAAATCCAGTAGGACGAATAGCATGGTTACAGAGTTATAAGTCTTAACAGTTTGGTGCAGTTGTTTTTGGGGTTTTTTGCCACACCCCATATTTCTTGCAAAAACCTCAAGATGCAACCAAAATATTTAAGCAAAAAATTATTTTTTAAATCATCATTCAAGGACCACAAATGTATAAGAGCTTTTTGGGGGAATAACTTTTTCTACGGGAATCAAATGAATACGAGAATTTGACAACTGATTTCATGCTTTTACCCTCAAATTATGATACTGTATTCCATGCTTAGCATCACAAGGACAAACACATTACTGGGATAGATTCATTCCATAAAGAAGGGCAGCATAAACCATGAGTTATTGATGATGATTTGGTGTTGATTTCATCATCCAAAACCCTCTACACATTCATCAAGATCAGGCACTTCCAATAACAGCTGTTGTTGTTTTGGTTTTATTTCGTTGCTGTTTCAATATTTTTTTTCAGCTTTTACCTAGATCAATTATGTAAGTAGGTATTACTTTTCAATTAACTCGAGACTGATACACACTACTTATGACCTTAAAATTTAAGCTGATAATAAAAGAACACTTTGCTTCATGTTTTGCTATTTCCATTCAGCTGGAAGTAGTAGAACTGAGCCATAAAGAAACAAAAATTTCCCATAAAAAACAAAATCAATCATGCTTTATATGAAAGCCACACATGCAAACCAAAAACAGGCTTTTTGATAAAGAGACGAAAATCCCACATTCATGTTAAACGATGGTATAATATTCAGCATCTCTTCAAAAAAGACGGCTAGGAAGCCATGATATTGATGATACCCAATTAAAGTTGTTTGGATTCTGCATGAGTTATTTGCAAACAAAAGCTGCCAAGCACAGAGGGGAGTGGACAGAGGTTAGAGAAGCCATGGAGAGGAGGGAGAAGCAGCCCGCGGCTAAAGTTAGTTCTCTAGGATAAGGCAAAGGCAAAGAAGTTCCGAAAATTCCTATTATAGGGCTTCATTGCAGTTAGTGAAATTTCTAATTCAAGTTTGCCGACAATTTATGGGTGGTTAAGATGATTTAATAGAAAATAAACAATCTAAACAAAAACAACAAGGGACAGTTTTATTGGGTTTTTTTTTTAAGTTGCATAAATGCAAAATTATTTTTTTGAAGCTCTCCTGATTCTCCCAATTAGTTTTTTACTGTTTTAAAATGAAACATTCTGATAAGATGACTGTATTGGAGACAAGCATTCTACTTAAATATCCGATTAGTTTTTTTACTGTTTTAAAATGAAACATTCTGATAAGATGGCTGTATTGGAGACAAGCATTCTATTTAAATATATGGTTAGTTTTTAAAGCCATGCAACGATAAATCTTCTCCTCATCAGGGACAAAAATCTAATTGCTAAATCATAATAAATGAAGCATACAGCACATAAAAAAAAAATTAATAATACAAGAAGCATTAAACTTAAAATTACCCTCTCTAAAGTCATCTTTACAATATTACACCCCACTACAAAAATAATAGTAAAAAGTATGAACATAAATAAGGAAAAGAAAAAAAAAGGTTCACTTGTAAGATATTTTTTGTTTACAAACTTAAGAGGTTAAATATAAGAAACAAAAAAAACATATGTTGTAGTTGTAATAGTAGTAGAAGTAGTAGTGGTAGTGGTAGTGGTAGTGGTGGTGGTAGTAGTAGTAGTAGTAATAGTAGTAGTAGTAGTAGTAGTAGTAGTAGTAGTAGTAGTAGTAGTAGTAGTGGTGCATAATTAGAGTACTTACTTCCTGGACAGGTTTCTCTTGAAACAAGTGAGCTAACGAAGTCATGCGTGGAATATCTTTAAGAATCTGTAGAAATACAGATTTAATGCCCAAAAATATGCCTCAATCAGTCATTATGACAGTTTTTGGATTAAACGCTCAACAAATTCAATCATGAACTGTTAGCATGAGTAGGTACCTATTAAACAAGCTGCATCGGTGAGCTTTGGTCGTTACCCTGAGAACCTGAAATAGAAGTCTACGAGCGGAGACAGGTTGTGGAGAATGAGTAATTGAGAGGGGAAAAAAATGAGGGGGAAGAAATAAAGAGTCCAAATTATGGCCACATCCATCTGAAAAGGATGGGAAGTGAAGAAAGACGGGATAAGAAAAAAAAATTGAGATAGGACCATCTTCCTTTTTCAAGAGCCAATCACCATCAAGAACCACAATAAAATAGTTTTATGGGATTATCAAATCAAATTGTGATGTTTTTCCTGGTATGAATAGAAATAAAAATTAAAAATATGAATTTTAAAATCCTCCCAAATGATATCTTTGTAACTGATTTGCATCCAACACCTATCAAAAGAAGACAATCATGTCTTTTAAAAAATGGCAACTGAAAACAAACAAAACAAAAAAAGACAAAACAAAAAACTTCATGCAAAAAGCATCCAGCCATTCACAATTGCAGACAGTAAACAAAACTCTATTGAACACAGTCTTCAGTTAGGAAACGATAAAGCAATCATCTGTTTCCAAATAAATGAAGTTTTAACTGAAAATAAAAGCTGTTTTTAACAAAGAAAAATAAAAATGAATAAAAGACAAGTAGATGCATACGAACATCAAGAACTCAGACACCTCTCAGAGCCACTCCGGTGGTCAGAGGCAATTGTTTGAGAGGATCTGAGAGATTACGTGTCTAAATGCAATGGCAGTCAAATTTATAGGTCTGTTGAATTTTATTTCAAGTAGAGGGGAGAAAAAACCCCAAAAAGGTTTGAAGTAATAGAGTTAATAAAATTAGCTCTAATTTTCCATGACCAAAATAGATTAAATATTCTGTTCTAAATTTGTGCTTGAAAAAATCAAAGTTGACATTTGACAGACTTATGTGCAATTGAAAATCTCTTTTTAAGGAAAAGATAACTAAGTTAATTAATTGTCAGGATTGACGACTTCAAAATTCCCAAAGCCATTGCAAAATAAACAGCTGTCTGAGATCCAGTTCAGCAAGAGACAGACAGAGAGGAAAGTCTTGCTTCACGACTGAACAGCTGACAACATGATCCAAGGAGAATAGTCCCTTCCTTGTCAGAGACACTTTCCTTTAAAAAAGTCCACTTCAAAAGAATGTCCACTTAAGTATTTTAAAACTGAGAAAAAAAGCTCATAATTTCATGTTCTCACTTTTGTTTTAAAAGCCCATTCATTCAAGGTACTGTGATAAATTTTCTCACATTGTCATGTTTTCACGGGTCAGCCGATCCACAGAATTAGCAACATAAAAGCATTCCCAGGAGTGCTGAGGGAGTAAATATTAAACTGGTTGGGCTTTTTTTTGCACAGGGTGGGTGGAAAGACTTTTGGGGGTCTTTTATAAATTTTTTTTTTTTATATCCTTTTTTCACTTTAGGTCCTGTTTCTTACTCACTTCCTGAACTACTAGCTGTTGAAAAATGGGTATTAAAGGGTTCATTCTGGGGATGTCGATGTGAATCTGAAACAAGCAAAGGCAGATGTCATTCCTTTCATTATATACTACATCTTCCCTCGTGGACCAAAAGCAGTAAAGATTGAAATGATTCATAACAGAATGTTCAAAGAAGGAAATTCATTCATTCACTGACACAGCCTGATAAGGACAAATGAATTTTAAATACCGAGTACCACAAAGTACTTACTCTAATAATCGCTGAACATGTAAAAACTATCCAAAACAAAGTTGTGTTGGTGCATCTTTGGGACTCCCAAATAGCAAAAAGAAAATAATCCATGAGTTTGGAAGATCTCGGGTTCGAATCCAGCCAGGAAGAAGAGACTGGATATATGGGCTCCTTTTCTGGCAGAAGAGGCTCAAATCCAAATGAGTATAGACCATATTATGGGTACAATGCAACATGCATTCTTCAGACTCCATGGGATAAGAAAAGAGGTTCAAGGAACCCAAGGTTCAAGGGATAAAGGGATAGGGAAAGAATAAGGAATTTTAATACAAGAGTTCGATAGTTGCATGTTCGACAAAATGTCTGGTGCACTGTAACAGGCCTTCTGTTTTGAAATCAAGCTCAATTGCATTTAAACAATAGGTGGTCAACTAATTGTAAAATTGTTGAAATTAAGTTTAACTTTGGGAAAAGTTAACATTTGATGATGCTCTAACTCAAACATGTTTGTGTGTGTGTGTGTGTGTGTGTGTGCACGCGCATATGTGTGCTTGTGTGTGCGTTCCCTTGGTGTGCAAGCATAGTATGTATTCCAGTATAATGTATTGTTTTTTAGTATTTGCTGCCAATTTTATGCGATTTAATTCTTCTCCCAATGTAACTTTTTTGCGCTTTGAGATGTTTTCAACATGGACAGCGCAACTCAATAAATGCTTTATGTTGTTATTATTATTATTATCACCCTCTCCTTCCTTAGCCTGAATTTGGGGTCTTTGTATGACGAGACAACAGAAAACATTCATTGGCAAATATAAGACACTAAAATAAGCAGCACTAACTTCACTGCTTCAAAGACCAGGTAACAAAGGTGAGCCAAAATAGACAAAAAAAACAAGCAAATCTATTGGGAAAATATAATTTTACAGTCTGTATTGTATTATCTGCTATTACTTTATTACCTGAAGCAGGTGAAGTACCTTGAATCATCATTTCCTATCCAGTTTTCCAACCCACCATTTCAAGTCCAAGCTACTGAAAGGTTTATCAAAGTCAAACTGTTGGTGCAAATTGCACACTATATCGGCTCTCTTTCCTGCAACCATTGATAAAACTCGGGTTTTAAATATAAGGAGTTCAAAGGATGAAACCTGATTATCAGACCTAATAAATATAAACAAACAAAAGTAAAAAACGAAAAAAAAAAAAAAAAATGGGCTACATTCTTTAGACTATTCAAAAATAGGAGGCTCTTTTTCCGTTTGGAACTGTTTTGCTGAGGGTTTGTTTTCATTGTTTCTCTTTTATTAGGGTGGGGGGGGGGGGGGGGTTGTGTGTTCTTCTTTTTTTGTTTGGTTCTGTTTCTTTTTTCACTTTTGTTGTTTTTTTGTGTGTGTTGTGGAGGGGGGTATTGTTCCTA
>JBCIKM010146533.1:0-13619 GCA_039654465.1 Melibe viridis | reverse complement strand
AGAGAGAGAGAGAGAGAGAGAGAGAGAGAGAGAGAGAGAGAGAGAGAGAGAGAGAGAGAGAGAGAGAGAGAAAAGTGAGCTTTAAACAAGAGGACGTCTTTAGTCTATCAGAGGACTAGCTGGTGTTCCTACCAGGTCTGTCGAGGTCCCGAGTGGCGTAGAAGTTGTAGGCGTCCCCTATGGATGAAGGGTAGGGCTGGGTGCCTGCGGTCGCCATGGTTCTGGAAATGGAAGTGAAATAAAATACACTATTAGAATGATGAACGTTAAATAGAGCGCAAAAGCTCGACATCGGGAGAAAAAACCAACACCAAAGCATTCTAATTAGTTTGAAAACAAAAGAAAACATCTAGAGAAGCAAAACAGAAGTCAACTAAAGATGACAAACAAAGAAAATTGCGAAAGCACACTGCGATAGAAGCCATAGAAAGAAAGAAAGAGGAAAATCCCGACGACTGGAAGTCTTCTGATCAGGGGACACGGCGAGCTTATCCACTGAGCCACCTCAACTCATTATACAGCGATAGTAGCTGCATCAGCAGCCGCAGCAACAATAGCCTCCCCCCCCCTCGCCCCGCCGCGCTACAACAACAACAACAACAACAACAACAAAGAAAAAAGAGCGACAACAACAACAACTAAATACAAAACCAAACTAAAAAAACAGGCCTAGAAGAAATTTGTTTATTGGAAGTTTTAGGGCCCCACGACATACGACGAGTCCTAGAGGAGCCCAGAGGAAAGTAAGATGAAAGAATTAGTTAAAAAAGGGAACAGATCAAACCGCAAACAGCAGAGAGATAATTTACATTAAAAAATAAATATCATCTCCCAAAACACATATCAACACCACTGAGAGATGATTTACAATGACAACAAATATCATCCCTCCTCACAAAAATAAGCAATGGCCATCACATATAACAGCATTATGGTACAGGAAAACCCAAGATCATTAACCCCCATTTGTGTACAAAATTACTCAGTACGATTAACTTGTAACCCTGCAGTCATGTACCAAAAGGCATGAAATAAGGGATGAGCATTGAGTTGCAAAAAAGACAACAAAAACAGGACATCACAGAAGAGGGAAAAAGCAAGACCAGTGGAAAAGAAAATATACAGAAGTAGAAGAGCCCACCAGGGACTCCCACCAACTACCGCGCAAAGACGAAAAAGTGTAATCTAAATACAAATAAAAAAGATGTACCCCCCCCCCCATACTCTCATCTCACGAATAAAACCAATGAAAAGAAAAAAAAAATAAAGTGAAAACTAAAGCGCAAAACGAGTTGGAGTGGATCCTAGGGGTTTGAAGAGCGGAGTCCCAAAGAATGGCGCAATCTGGAAAAATCTGAAGTGATGTATCAACTCGTACCATGGGAAAATTGTTCTGCCAAATGAGTATTATGTGTGTACAAAGCGCATCTTCTTAGTAATTATTTTGGGTTGTTTTTAATTTGTTTTTTTTTTGTTATGGTTTTTATTTATTTGTTATATTTTTTTGTTGTAGACAAATCCGCCTCTGATGATTTTCAGAGAACGCCCTGCGCGTTCAAACGGTCCTTTTTAGGCAGGGAAAATTGGGGGAAATTTTATGTTGCAAATGATACGGCAGTTAAAAATCACCCATCTTCAAATTATTATTTCTAATAATTAGTATGAGCAGTGGCAGTATTAATACGTCCAATATGAGATTTAAAATGGCTTTGTCAAAAGCAAATATTATAAGGAATGGACTTTGCCGAAAGCAAGCAGATAAGGAATGGACTTTCCCCAAAGCAAGCAGATAAGGAATGGACTTTCCCCAAAGCAAGCAGATAAGGAATGTACTTTGGCAAAAGCAAGCGGATAAGGTTCATGACATGAAGGTAAAGAAATCAAGCCACCCTCGGCTGTTTTCAATGACAGGTTATGTTACTGCGACATGACTTCGCCAAAGGAATAGAAAAACACGGACTCCGTAAAACGGTTACACTTCCCAAAAGACAGTTTTAGTGCCTCCGAAACTGCCACATTATCAATCGGGTGGTCAGATTGCCAGGTTATCTCATTGTTTTCCATATGGTCACGTTTTTTCTGCAAGACTGCCACGTTAATCACCAGGCTACCAATGAGCCCATAAGACTGTCTTGCTACTCGTTTTCTGTCAGATTGCCAGGTTATCTCATTGTTTTCCATTTGGTCACTTTTTTTTTCTGCAAGACTGCCAAGTTAATCACCAGGCTACCAATGAGCCCATAAGACTGTCTTGATACTACTCAGTCACAATCATACACTCATTGTACCCAGAAATCTACTTTACGACAGACTGTATTGCAAGAGTTTCAGTGATAAGTAACGTGTAATTGAATTGAGGGACAAACACGTGGTCTAAATTTAATAAAAATGGACATTTATATAGCGCTTATTAAAGATCATCACCATTTAATTTTCTAAGCACTTTACAATACCATATCTCTGTCTATAATAATCTGTTCGAATAAATGAATAAAATGATCTCACGAATGAATCAACTCAAATGATACAAAAGGGATCTTAACTGGCCAATCATATTAAGAGGCGGCTATCCAAATTTAAGGCTGGCATCATCACCATTTTGGCGATCACTTAAGCACGAAGTATAACCAACTCAAAGAATGGAGTGAAACAATATGCGCTAGATAGACCATGTATTATCCCACTGATGTGATACTGGACACCAGTATGTCACACTAGCCACCAGAATACCATGCGAAACCCATTACCAGTCGTGCTCTGCGATAAAAAAAACAGAGCGAGCAGTGCTTGCCTGGACTTAAAAGTGTTACAAACTACGCCTGCTGAGCGAACTGCCTCAAATGACCAAAAAGAAAATGGTTTTTCATAATTAGCCTTTATTGCTACTGCTATTTTTTGGGTGAAAGTTTCGTGACGTCGCACCAGAGGCAGGCGACTGGATGGATCCGGACGTACGTGTGGAATCAGTTGGGCATTCATGAGAAGACCATGTTTTCTCTGTTCACCACTAAACGATACTGTCGCACAGAAAAGGCGATGTGTCACACATGAGACTGCAATCAACTGTCAGACAGGTTAAAAAATGCACTGTTGACTGTCAGGTGCCGATATTTACAGAATACTTTTCGATAAAAAGCCAAATTAACAACCGCAAAGGATCACATTTCTTGACAAGATCGAGGTCATATACCCACTTCAACTACCTAAGGCTCATGAAACTCTTAGGTTATGCTGAAAATCTAATCTTTCCAAATTCGTTGTTCTATACCAAGATGCTTCAAAATAATGTTATCTATAAGTCTAGTTGGCACACGAAAGGCCAAGCTGGCGACCTTATTCAACAGCCAGTCATAACGTTCAATTATTGTCTCCTCCCCATCCCTCACTTTTGCGATGTTTGTTTGCAAATGAACAGGAGTGTTATTGTTTCAAAGTGTGTTTTGTGTACCATCTTCTCTTGTCGATTTCTGAGTGATGTCGCAAAACAATTGTAAACCGAATCATTTTATTGGGAAGTTGAATTATGGTGGCCCTATGAAAAAGCCCTTAGCACTTGTCTGGTCAGACTGCCATGCTGTCCACTAAGTGTGGTCAATTATCTTTCAGACTGTCACGCAATCAACCCAATCAATTTGTCATGCTACCATGTAGAAAGTTACTGTGCCCATGGGCTGTCACAATGTACTTAGGACAGTCACATTTCCCGCCACCCAGATCGTCACGCCACCTTCCAGTCTGTCTGATGTATGTCAGACAGTCACGTCATTTTATGCACTAGGTTAGTCACATTTCCTGTCAGGATAATGGCGTCTTAGGCATGGTTCATAAAAAAAGGTATGTAATTTGAACGGCTTTTTCCGAAGGTTCATTAATTACTGTGCAATTTAGCTGAATAAAGATGTCAAATAGAGATTTTATTGTCCTAAGTCAAGGCAAAGTATGAAGAAGGGGAGCAAATTAGTTTTGGGATGCCACTTTGGTCATGTCAAGGACAAAGGAAAGTCGAATCTATTTTCAGAGCAGATAACTGCAACTGCATTGAATTCAGGGAAACCTTTCAACGGTGAAAGGTCATGTTTATCCAGCCTAAACCGCATAATAAAAATGTTGTTGTTGTTCTTCTTCTTCTTCGTCTTGTATGATTGTTCTTGGCCTCCTTGTTCTTCTCCTGTGATGGACAGCTAACGCCATCAAGTTGTCTATTACGTGGCACTGTCCAGTTCTATTAGCATTGTCAGTAAGTGTTGAGAACTGCATGCAGTAGCTATCTCAGCTCGCAGACTATTCCACATTCTAGAAGCTTGCCCTGTATGTCATGAGTGATTTTTCTTTGTCATTCATTGATGATTCTCTTCTTGCCTTGATGGAATTTGAAGATTGCTAGAAGATTCGGCAAGATCTCTCCAGTCTTGGTTGCTGAGGTTTCTGAGGTTGCTGTAATTCAGCAAACAGCCCGTTTCTGAACTGTTTCAATTCCATTAACGAACTTGACAATGCAAAATGTCTAAGCCAAGCTAGTATCTACAATAACAGGTCGAGTCAGTCTGTTTTATGCCGACATGTCATGAGGTATATTTTCAAGAAGCAGAATGTCATGCTGGCACTGCCCGTTGCAAGCATTACAAAAGGTTAAGTCTAACTAGACTAAGTTAAATCTAGGATGTATGTAATTACTCGTTTGCAGGTCCATGCAACTCACAAAGGTTGAATAGTTAGACCAGCCGGTGGATCTATGCTAAGGGCTTCCAGGTTAACTTTGGGTATGGTGGGGACGTTGAGAACGCGTTCCGTGGCAGGGTTTACCATGGGCCCCATGGATGTGAAGGCTGGTGCCGTAGCATGAGGCTCTTCTACCATGGTAACTGCGTTCTTGGGCAACCTGCACAACCGCGGAGAAAGACCAGGGCAGATTTTTAGGCAATGTGATTGATTTTAGATAATAATACTTACAGTTAGAGGGCTAGGCTACTCAAAGGGTTAGCGACAGTTAGCTATTTTGCAGTTTCAAGTTGAAATGCTTAAGAATACTATAATTTGTTTTGGGAACAATGAATTGTCTAAAAAAAAGTAGTATCATAGCAAGAGAAGTTTGAAGTCTTGTAATAGAATACTCAAAGAATTGAATGGTGATACTGTTCTTAATATTAAAAAAACCGATTCTTTCACTTTTTCGCTTCGAGTATATTCCTTTAAAAATGTCATGGTCTAATTTCGATATCCGTGTGGGTTTTTTTTAGTAATCATGCGAATTCAGCTTCAAGGCAATCCTGTATAAATCTTTGTTTCAGCAGCGGTGATTTTGAAGAACAGAACCCAACATAGTACCAAGAACATTAAGCCAATATGAATTTATTTTTTTTCCTTATAGGTACCATTGTTTTTTCCCCTACGCATGTATTTTATGTGTGGGAATGGCTTTTGGTATCGAGGCTGAAATGTGGATGACACATTTAGAAGGGAAGCAAGCTGAGCAAATTGATTTCAAGTCATTAGATAAACAGGAAAAGATTGACAACCAAGGAGTCAAAGAGAATGTTTTAAAAAAACCCAAAAAAAACCAGATAGATTAAACATGCAGAAACTAAACACGGATTAGCTTGGAGAAAAGCCAAAATAAAACAAAAGCGCTAAAATATTACTGTAAGAACCCATCTCCTCCTCCTCCTCCTCCTCCACCATTCCCCCTCCCCCCCCCCCCCCCCCACACACTCACAAGAGAGCAAATTCGGGCCGGGCGTAATTAAAAGAAAACAAAAACAAAGACATCCAGATCAAGAAAGAGAGAAGGAAGGCGACGAAAACGAATAGTTGGTGAATATTTAAACACCGATCCGATGATAATAGTTATCATTAAAAAAAAAAATATTCTGATCTATGGTGCTGTCAGTTTGTTGATAACAAAAAGGAGATTACTCTTGAAAACTTATCTAAGTTGGTCATCATTTCCAGAGTTATTCCCCTTTGACTCTTACTTGTCAGTCACCAATTTACTTCACAGGAAACATTCCCTAAGTGCCCATACTCGTTAGTACATAGATAATAATAATATGTAATATTGAAGATATAGTTTGCCATTCATAAAGCGCTTATACACGGTCATCACCATACTCTAAGCGCTTTACCATTCCATATCCTGTATGGACAACAGCAACATACATCAATCACATAATACAACGATACTCTACCTGTTGTGCAGTTAACATTTTACACATGGGCAATAGCTGTCTGCATCCATGGGAGACCTTCTTTCTTTATTTCCATATCCGAAAGAATAGGGTAGGAGAGGTAAAATGCCTTACCCAAGGGTACAACTCAAAGCGCCATGACTATACGTTGGACAGCGCTGCGGAACTGGAAAGCAAGTTCTTCTTTCCAAAAACTAGTCACGATAGGTTTTGTTATTTGACTTTCGCACTACTAACCCTTCGACGCCTAAATACTAAATCATCTTATTTAGCACTGTGTCCTTTAAGGCTTATTTATGAATTTTCAATATGATGTCACTGTTTTTATTAGAGTTTGCTCCTGCTGTATCTCCGAAATTGCGCTTGGCCTCAGTCAATGGCGCAACGCCAATGAGAACATAATACATCAATGAAAGTGTAACAGTACATTGCCGAGGAGACACAAAAACAAAGAATAAAAGTGGAACACAAAAGCCATGAAAGCTCTGAATTTTTTTGCAGCTGGACTGGAACCTGGGGACTGCCACGGGACCCATTGGCTGACCTCTGCCAAAATGGTGGGCTTGGCAACTGTTTTATTTTCTTTGATTGCTATCGATTACCTGTGCCAGATCCTATTTTAAACTTCGATACTAATATAAAATATAATTGATATACGTACTTGTCGTAGTTGAAGAGGGAGTGGTACGGCCTGACCCTGGCGTCCCGATTGGTCCTGTCGGTCATGAAGCCACCGCCCCCTAGCGGCTTCAACCTCTCCGGCCCCTTCTCCGGGTCCAGCCAGCCCGACGCGTTCACATTCATGTCTTGAATTCTCTCCCTGAATTAACAGAATGACAAAAGGGGGCGGTGGGGGGTGGGAGTGAGTAAGTGAGTGTGTGTGTGTGTGTGTGTGTGTGTGTGTGTGTGTGTGTGTGTGTGCGCGCATGCGCGCTTGTGTGTGTGTGCAGATGTTTTACTACAGTTACTTGTTTTACGTTTTTATGTTTCTTTCCAAAGTGCAAGTTAAAAAACACCATTAGGAAGGTAAAAGGGACCGCAGCTGCCCCGGGTTAGATAGTAAGATAGCGAGTAGGTACTTGCTATCGCTGTGACTGAGAAAAGGACGACTGACATTTGTTTAAATTCCTGTCAATATTTTTAAAAAAATCTGAGTGTGTACGATGGCAATTTGGCAAGGCGTTGAATTTCCAAATCAAAGTTTTTGGGTTCGAGCCATAGCACCCATCCGCTACACGGCACTGAACTGTGGCTGACACCCAGGTTGTGCCAGTGTATCTCTTGGATGAGAGCATTGAAGACAATCTAATTATATTTCAAGGGATTCGATTGGCTGCGCGTCATCACTGCACTTTACGAATAAAAGTAGACATACAGATACAATAAGAAGTGTGGCAATTCTTTAACTAATCACTAACAAAATTATTCCTTAGTTAATACCTTATCCAAATATTTGTGTCTTTTTGTCAGTCTATTAAACAGCATTTATCCGGCGATGTGGACGAATAACGTCTGCCTTGAAGACATTTCAACCATGGGATAAGATACACGAATCCGTACTTGATGGTTGAGGTTTGAGGTGTAAGCGCAGAGAACAGAGGCAGGAAGGAGTTGGTTGGAAGGCGGAGGGTAGCGGGCTAAGGGCGGAGGGAGATAGGTGGATGAAGGGTGGAGGGGTGAGGATTGGGGTCAAGGAACTCCTACCTCTTTCGGGCCGCATCCTGTTCCAGCATTTGCAGCTGTAGGTCCTTCTTGTAGGACTCCTGGCGGCGCTTCTTGGCACTGGTGCGCTCATCATCACCTGGGGGATCGAATAGAATAGAGAAAATAATATGCCTTTGTTCAATTACAATAAGCAAAGCGGGACCTTCTGAACCCAAAGAATATGCCGTCTTAATTGGAAATAGTATTAAACAGGACCGAATGCAAACCAATGGAAATAAAGAAGAGAAAATCCAACAAAACCAACAACAAGAACTGTAACAGCAGCAACAACAAAGAAATATATAAAAATGAAAATTAAGTAAACAAGATAAACAAAGGAAGTTTGGAATTGGAACTTGTTACACGTAAGGGAGGGATCTTGGGCCAGACAGCACCTATCACCTGCTGGCAGGACTAAAAATGTGTTCCTCCTCAGTTGGTGTAAGACGCAGAAGTAAGTGTTACCGGGCACATCTCTGTAATGTCCAGTTACTAGTCTTGTGATAAATGGAGTTCTTTTTTGGCATTGGTTCTGTTGCATGATTACACCATTAATTGACCGGTACGGCTATATGATCTCTGAAAATAATGTGTGTTGTTCACTATTCCTGAGTAGATTCTTGGCCTGTTGTTAAATGTCTTGATCTATTTGTGTTGATGAAGACTAGTCGAAAGGGCCAGTCTTGTTTCTAGCCTTTCATGTAATCTCGCCTTTATCGTCTTACTTTATATCTAAGCTCATTTACATCAAGGCAGGTATCTTCCCAAAAGGAGTGGACAAATTCTTTAGGTTGTCTTCTCAGATAAATTAGTTTTTAAAATAAGTTTCACACCCTTCAAGTACAGAAATTAGACAAAATGTTTTGTTTTTTTTTCAAAATTAAACTTTCCTTTTCTGACACAATATTGTAACTGCAGAAAAATTGAGAAATAGAATTAAAATCCTTTTCGTTTGGCTGCATTCCACCGTGTCTTGTGGCTTTTTCCCCCCAACGGATTAGAGAATTATTCCAATCACGTATACACAAATGTCTAAATCAATAGAACGTGAATAGAACCCAAAGATCATCAAGAGGAGAGGGCTGACTTTATTGATCAACTCTCCTGGCTCTGACTTTAAGTCTAATCTTTAAAATCCACCGCCCCCTGCTCAGATTTCCGGTTTAAATTTTTCTGTTAAATTCAGGCAAAATCGCAAAAAAAAAAAAAACAAAAAAAAAAAATAATGGGGAAAAAAAGACGAAATAAAAACCAAATACACCCATAAAAAAAACACACACACACACAAACACACACACAAACAAACAAACACACACACACACACACACACACACACACACACACACACACACACACCTCCCCCTCCCCCTCATCACCAGTAATAGTATGGAAGAGTTCTTTTACCCACATTGTCTAGTAGGCAGCTTGATTTTGTAGAAGAACAAAATAAAATACAGGGTGATCAAAATTTCAATTTTCTAGTTCATCATTTCATTGAGATATTTGAAAAACAAATGTATCAGGGTATGTTTTTCTTTCTTTTTTTTCCTTTTTTTGTTTTTGACCAGCCTGTATAACAGGCTTTGAAGGGAAAATAGACTTGATATTAATAAGGTCCCGACTCAATTGAAGTGTTGTGTTACTTCACTGGAGAAAGGCTTGAACTGGAAGATAAATATCCTAGCTGGACTCTTCTATGACCCTCGTGTGTCAAGGGGCCCTAAAGCCTGCCATAAACAGAAACAAAACAAAAACAAAACAAAATATCTCAGTTTTCATCAATAACTAGTTATATCCAGCCCTTCAGTATTGATTCGGCTTAGACCTCCTACTCCGCCCATGAAATAAAATTGTTCTTATGAATCAGCTACAGAACGAACTTTTTGATCGATCGGCCCATGTCTCAATTTTAACAACTGGACATAATTTCTTATTGACATGTAAGCGTATACTAATTCCATTGTCAATTTCATGAGCAATCAACTCTTAAAAGGACGGGGTATGCAACAAAATCAGACAACCCTCTGAATGTGGCATGCATGCGTGCTGAGGTAAATCTGAACTGTTGGATAGTCAAATCGTCATAATGTTATGTTATTTATGTTAATTAAGTTGCTTGTCTGCCTGATTTATCGAGCTGTAACGTGCGTAGAGCATATCATTGATGAACATTGATGAAGCGCTATAAATACTTTATTTCTTCCTAGAGTAATAATTTGGATTGTCTAAATAATGAAACCCAATAGGTTGCACAATGAATGGAAAATAGTATAGACACAGTGCCGAGGTGAGTCAAAGCCATAGAGAGAAAGGAAACAAAAAAAAACAGGAAGACGTCGGAGGAGGGAAACGAACTGTTTTTTTATTTTCCTTTCTCTCTATGGTCAGCACTGTGCCTATACTATTTTCCATTCATTTTCAGCACTGTGTCTATACTATTTTCCATTCATTTTCATCTATTCCCAGTGCCTGCTCCTCTTTTCTTCATAGGTTGCACATCAACCTTTAACACGATACCGCAATACAGATCCACAGGTACATAATCACTTGCACTTTATCACATACTATGTCTGTTTTTACAAAGATACATAATTACTGTCACTATTATGTCTGTTCTAATAGAGATACATAATTATGTTCACGATGCCATATCACACGATGCCTGTTCTTACAGATATACATCATTGTAATCACTAGTTGATAATTGATGCCTGTTCTTTATGAGTTTAAAAATATTCGCATCACAAAAATCTGCACCATAATTTACCAAGCACTAAACCTTCCACAGCTGTCATCGTGTGGCTTGATGTGCTCTTGAACAGGCGGAGCTGAGACTAGGAAGTTTATACACAACAAGACGAAGCACTGTTTGGATTCAGAGAAACTTCCCAGTTTGCTCAGAGATTGTTATTGTCTGACTTGTCCAAAGCGACAAAACAGCAATCATCATAGATTGTACATAGCCTGAAGCAACAGTTTTTTTTCAGGAGCAGGTGCCATATTGATAACACATCTTTGAGCCGGGAATGAAAAATAACACACATTTCAAATTCGTGTTACGAAATGTTAAAGAACTCGACTCAGTGACGCTATCCGAAACACACAAACTAATCGAGGGCCTTTTTCATTTTTCCAAAGCCGATGATAAGTCGTAAAATATCCTTTTCACTTTCTCGCTGTGTCTATAAAGAATGAAAGCATTCGTAGATTTGCTCTTTTACAAACACCGCCAAGCCATCGCAGAAAGGAAAAGGAGTAGCGGTGTGTGTTTGCCGATAAAGCTATTAGCAACGCTATTCTCTAGCTCTAATATCATGCTATAAAGACCGTTAGATCCAACGCTAGAAAAGGAGATAAGTAAATTTAAATAAAGGGAGGGGGAAAAATCAAAAGCGAAACACATTAAGTACAGGGCACGACTCCTGTCACTGAAACGAACCGATTGATTTCTTTCAATAAGTAGAGCTCAATAACTTTCTCCCATAACGGATGTCACCCCATTGCGGCTGGGTCCGCGGTGCGTCGGTACCACACATTGCTCAGGTGGGTGATTTGACTTATTCCTACCTGTGTCTCACCTCTTGATAACAAACGAATGTCTTTGTTGTCCAAAACGACGTTCTACCCTTGTGTGAACGGTAACAACGAGCTGTTGGATAGGTTATTTCAAACAGATACACACGTACCTCTCTCTCACACACACACAGACACAGACACACACACACACACACACACACACACACACACACATACACACACGTACTCTCTCTCACACACACAGACACACACACACACAAACGTACTCTCTCTCTCTCTCTCTCTCTCTCTCTCTCTCTCTCTCGCACAGACACACACAGACACACACACACACACATACACACACACACACACACACACACACACACACACACACACTACATAAACACGTGCACAGAACTAAATGTGACTGGCGTGCCTGGAGACCTTTAGACATACAGAATAATGCTGTGTTTTGGTGGCATTTGCTTTTGTCCTAATAATAATTATATGGCCTTTCATTGTTTTACGACATGAATATTAAATCCTATTAAAATTTGACCCAAGACTTTTGAAAGCAATGCATTAATTGATTTTGGCAGCGCCTTTTTGTAAAGCTTGAATAATGCCTGTGTTTCTTTTGGACTGTTGTTATGTTAAATTATTCTACTTATGTTTTTCCTCATCTGAAATTGCTTGTCTACAACAGAAAGAGGAGGGGTGGGGGTGGGGAGGGAAAATAGTTCACGGATTTATGCCTCATAGGACGCGGGGGCGGCGGTCGGGGGACACACAGAAACAGTTTTGAACTTTTTTCAAACTACGCACCATGAAGTTTAAAAACAGGGTGAGAAGTAGGAGGAGTATGAATTGGACGAGGACGAGGAGGAGGAAGATGATGATGATGATGATGATGATGATGATGATGATGATGATGATGATGAGGAGGAGGAGGAGGAGGAGGAGGAGGAGGAAGATGATGATGAGGAGGAGGAGGAGTAGGAAGAGGAGGAAGAGGAGGAGGAGGAGGAGGAGGAGGAGGAGGAGGAGGAGGAGGAGGAGGAGGACGAGGAGGACGAGTCGTTGTAGTAGTAGCCTTTATTGTTGTCTTTACTGTTGTTGTTGTCGTTGTCGTCGTCTTTGTCGTTGATATCATTGTCGTCGTTGTTGTCGTTGTCGTTGTCGTTGATGGCATTGTCGTTTTTGTTGTCGCTGATGTCATTGTTGTTGTTGTCGTTGATGTCATTGTCGTTTTCGTTGTCCTGATGTCATTGTTGTTGTTGTTGTCATTGTTGTCGTTGTCGTCGTTGAAAACCAAGGGCGTCACCCGATAGATAAAAATTCAAGGAATCGTTTGTCGAAAACCCCGTGTGCAGGCATTAAAAAGCCTTTTGCAAAGAACTCTCGGGCCACCGCAAATAGAGATATAGATGAAGCGTCGTCTTGTGACAGGAAGAAGCAGAAGGGGAAGCAGGGGTAAGTGAGGCAGATGGGGATGAAGTTTAGAAGAGGAGGAAGAAGGGAGGAAGAGGGGGGGGGGGGGAAGCAAGAAAGAGGGAGTAGGGGCAGTGGAAGAGGAGCCGAGAACCATTTGTATAAGGATAGAGAGGAGTGAGGTTCACTGCCACACCTTTTCCTTGAAGTCTTCAGGAGGAGAAAGCAGCGGATGTACAGGGAGAGCGCGGACGTCAGAGAGATAAAACAAACAAAGATGTGACCACAAAGTTGGTTTGGTAGGCTGTAGGTATCCAAAAATTGAGCAAAATGACGCACAATGTTGTAAGAGGTGGAAGATCCAAGAGTTGAAGTAGGGGGCAGTGAGGAGGAGGGAGAGCAGCTGGACTATGAGGAGAATAATTAAGATGACGAGAAAGAAGCAGAAAAAGAAATCTCTAAAGATGAAAATTTAGAAAGAAAAACTATGACAAAATAAAGTAAAAAGGAGAGGGTAGAGGAGGAGAAGTGAAGGTGGAGATGATTTTTTACCTCATTCTGCGAGGATAGCTAGGGGTGAGGCCTGTCCACACACCTATTCCGGTATTTAGTGACAGAAGGCAGTGGGATGATTTAAACACAGAGCGGACGTCAGAGTGAGAGATGCTCATGTTCAAAATGTGACGTCAAATACCCACCTACCCTATCTATCTATCTATCTATCTATCTATCTATCTATCTATCTATCTATCTATCTATCTATCCATCCATCCATCCATC
>JBCIKM010146422.1:0-13621 GCA_039654465.1 Melibe viridis | reverse complement strand
GAGAGAGAGAGAGAGGGAGAGAGAGAGAGAGAGAGAGAGAGAGAGAGAGAGAGAGAGAGAGAGAGAGAGAGAAGGGGATGCTTCATACTTTTGTTGATATTTATTTGTAACCTGAATAAATCCAATTTGCAGGAATTTTGCTTTGTTCACTGGTTTGTTTTGTCCTGCGTATTTTCCTTTTTCTATAGTTCATGGATTTCTTTGTACATTTCAGTCTAGAAGTAGCTATGGATGTTGCAAAAATATCAAACTGTTGTCACTTTATGAAGGTGGCACTTGGCAACTTCATAGCCTTCTGCTTCTTATGGGTTTAAGTCCCATGAAAAGCAAAAATGACGGGCTGATGGTCTGGTCGGAAGCCACTCCCTGGTCCTCAGCAGGTGAGATTTGGCACCAAGTCCTATCGGAGATGGACAACAACAAAAGCAAAACAAAACAAGAACAAAACAAAACCCCCCAAAATCCCAAAAGATTAGGAAGTCCCATGTGCACATTGCGCACATCAAAGAACTCTTTGCAGTTGGAAATCGACAAGTCAGCAAGGCCGCTGTCCGGGAAAAATTCACAAAATCGACCCCTACAAAACGGTTCACCTGTGCTTGGCGCGGACATTGTTATCAGCAGCTTTGCATGGTGTTCCGACAATGGCAAAAATATCAACCATAGCCGATTGGTGATTACGCCATTGCACGCGCTTTAAAGCACTCTGTGTGGATTTGGTGCGAAATAAATGGATTATGAAAGGACATTACATTTTTTTAGTCCATTTACTTTGATTAAATCCAATGAATGATGATTCCTGTGCTCTTGTATCAATTTTATGGCATATTATATTATCTATCACACCAAAATGATTATTGGTTTAGTGGAATTCGTATGTAACCATCGTTTTTCCCTCAAACATTTTGGTCACGTTTTTGAAAACAATTTTTTTCTTTTCTTTTCCATTATGACTTAAAATATTGATGAGCCTTTATGTTCATATCATAACACAAAGATCTGAATAGGCAACAGTACAGCCTGCAATGCTCATGATGAAAATAAGCACTGACAGGAGAAAAAGAAGGGGAAAAAAAAGAAGAAAAAACGAGCATCCGAAATAACAGTGACATTCTGTTGTCTTGCTAAACATAATCAGACTAATAAAAATACGTTAATAATTATAATATTATGGTTTACATCACAATGGATAGTTGACTGAAATCATTTAAAAGAACATCCACATCACACAGGTTTATTCATATATCATTCTGTTGTTCTCATATTTCTTCATAAAAATAAGATTTTATTTAATTTAGATTGGTAGAAGTTATGGAGATGCAGTTTTAAAAAGTAATGATCCCAAGGCTGTTTTTAATCATCATCCTCATCATCATCATCATCATCATCATCATCATTATTATTATTATTATTAATATTATTATTATTATTATAATTATTATTATTATTATTACTACTGTGGTTGTTGTTGTTGGTTTAATTTGTTTTTGTCTTGGTTTTTTTTTTTTTGAATTTATAAAAATTTTGAATTTTTTTTTCTTTGGTTACTTTATTGTCGTTATTGGTTTTGTTATAATTTCCCGCGAATTGATGACATCCACTCTGTCATTGTCATGTTCCATGATGGGGCCAGTAGGCCTTGCCATTTTTAAGTTTTGGGAGCAATCCGCTCTGTCCCCCCCCCCCCCTTTTTTTCCCTACGTATTAAAGTATTAAATAAATAAATAAATAAATAAATAATAATTAATTAATTAATTAATTGTTTATTTATTTATTCTCTTCTTTCTTTCTTTCTTTCTTTCTTTCTTAATGAATTAATCTATTTATTTAAAATTTTACTTTTTTTCTCTGTTTTGTTATTTTTATCACCACAAAATTCACCGTAAAATTGATTAGGATGAATTCTTTATAAATATCTTTTAACCTTGGACCTCTGTACCTTCCACAGGCTTTTGGTAGTTTGACGGAGACAGCTTTACTTGACGCCTGGGGTGATAGATAGATAGATAGATAGGCAGGTTGGCAGGTAGGCAGGTAGGTAGGTAGGTAGGTAGGTAGGTAGGTAGGTAGATAGATAGGGGAAAGGGAAAGAGGACACAAAAACACTTTATTAAGGAACATAACTGACTTTGTTCATAAAAAATGTGGCTTTTGTTTGTTTGTTTGTTTTAAAGAAGTACAAGAGGGATGTTTAAGGAGGGGGATGGCCATGATTTGCTCCTTGTTGATGACCGCGTCTCTATCTTTGTGTAACTTTAACACCAGTCACATGGGAAATGAATACTCTACAAAAGAGAAAGAAAAGCAAGGGTTTATGTGGGAAAATTCGTTGCTATCTCAATATGTTTGGGACTTGAAGTTTCTTTCTACGTCCGATCGTATTGCGTACGTTATCGTCTTTGTCTCAAAATTCTTGCTTATCGTTATTGTTATAATTTTATCATTGCCGGGTTTGTCAGCCATCGCTCTGAATGCACGACGAGTAGTTAGGCTATGCGCCATGTTATTATGTGTGTCGTCCTAAATTATATGTGTGTAAGCTGGTGGGGGGAATGGTGTCAAGTTGTGGATATAGGCTGATTGTGCCAGCCTCTCATATCAATGGTGGTTAGTAACACGTGTTGTGAACAAACAGGATGTGACACAGTAAGAAAGAGGACTGGGGATTGGGGTAACTTTGAAGAGGCTGGGGTAGAATGAGATACAACCAGGCAGTTGTAACAGTTTGCTTCTTTCCGATGATCAATAAAAACAGACACAGACTGGAAAGCTTTTTTGTGCGTGTGCAACTATGTTATATATCCTATCACTTTTTTTTTTTTTTGAGTCCGTAATTATAATGATGACGATGATGACGATGATGATGATGATGATGATGATGATGATGATAATAATAATAATAATAACAATGATGATGATGATGGTGGTGGTAGTGATGACGACGACAACGGCAATAATAATAATAATAATAATAATAATAATAATAATAATAATAATCTAGCTATTTATTTGGCGTTTTCCCTCGTTAACACCCCTGCCTGACATTTGCGCGGTAGAGACCAGAGGAGAACAAGTAGAAGATGGGACTCCAAAACCATATGTTGCACAGCAGGAAATAAATTGTACCAGCTAGATATTGTAAACTTGTGACAGACTCTGCACACAGACATTTCACAAAGCATGCCTTATCAAAGGGTTGATTGGTTCAGCGATCTCTCTCTCTCTCTCTCTCTCTCTCTCGGTGTCTATGTCTCTGTCTCTCTCTGTCTGTCTGTCTGTCTGTTTGTTTGTCTGTCTGTCTGTCTGTCTGTCTGTCTATCTGCTCTCTCTCTTAAATGAATATAATCGTTTTGAAGATGGCCGCGTTTTCCACTTTCTTCTATATCCACTGAACCCTGGTAACTTATCGTCGGCTCATTTTACAGTTACCATTATTAAATGTTCAGTTCACTTATTTTAGGGGATATGTTTTAAGTCCAAATTATAACCAGAAGTATGATATTTTCAGTTCATTTGTCGTATGTCCTCGAAAAATAAGGGTAAACAAAAAAAGAAAAACGTTTTCATTTATTGTCGTTAGTCCAATACAGCATTCAATCACTGATCCGTCTTGTGATTGGCCGTGACAAGCGAGCAATCTCATCAAAATGGCGTCAAGGGAATAACGCGGGCTAAAATTAATGGTTATGGCAGAGGGGACATTTTTTTCTTGATTTTCCGGGAATTTTTTTCCGGCTGCTCAGGAGAGTGCCTTCTCAAAATATCGTTTTTACGGCATGTTTATGCACGAAAAGTGTATTATGTTGGTATTCCATTTGAAAGGGAATAAATCATCTATATCTAATATATAGAAGATTAAATTACACTGCAATGTATGGATCATGAATTCTGTTGAGAAGAAGACAGAAAAGGGGGAAAAATATAAGGACTTCTTCCCAAGATTCACTATATATGTAGTCTCTTTGCTACTACTCAACATTACCAGCGTTAGTATCGATTTAAGTATCACAAAACACTTTACAGTCATTCGCTTAAAATTAGAAAAGCATTCAAACTCACATTTACTCGCATTCACTCATAAAATTTTCAACCTTCTAGTAAGTTCTAGTATCTCAGGAAATCGAAACACAAAAAAGCTTCACAAATAAAGAACCCCCCCCCCAAACAAACAAACAAACAAAAACAATAAAAAACCCACAACTAAACAACAACAAAAACAAACAAAAAAAAATGTTTCCAACTTTGAAGAGATTATGATTCTGTAACCGTTAATATTCAATGTTAAAACTTAACTTTTCAACTTACTGTTTGCTGCTAAGGCGTTTCCCACTCCGAAGACCTCAGTTGGGCTTTGGGTGTTCATGACCTCTCTCCTCTATATTATGTAATTCCCCGTCCCCCATCACAATTTGCAACTCACCTCAATCAAGTCTTATTAATTTTACTCGCTGAACGAAGGTCTTCCTCTTGATTTCTGTCCATGCTGGGGTTCTCACGACTACACTTTATTTGTTCGGTTTTTTCCCCGGACTCTTTTTAAATGATTAGTCTCGTTGTAATGTTGAGCAATACTGTAGACTTTACTTTAGAACGAAGGTGTGTCTGGTCAACATCGGCGGTCACATAATATTTTACTACTGTAGGTAAATTGCACTGATTTTGAGAAAATTAATTTAACTACTTTCCTCATATACTCAACAACAACAAAAACAAGCCTGGTAATTATTCGTCTACCAACACCAACACCAGCATCACTACCACCACCACCACCACCACCACCACTACTACTACTACTACTACTACTACTACTACTACAACTACTACTACTGCTACTACTACTACTACTACTACCACCACCACTATTACTACTACTACTACTACTACTACTACTACTACTAATAATAATAATAATAATAATAATGATTATAATAATACTGTTCCCACTATTGCTGCTTCTGTTGCCACTGCTGCTGCTTTTAATGTCCTAACGTAACTGACTTTTCAATGAAACACTCATCTGCTTTTAACAGTTTTAGATTTAGATCTTTACTCTCAGTGAAATTTGTTACACATTATTGTTTTTACCTCTTCACTTATGCAAAATTACAACTAAATTTTTATAACCTATTTGCATTTCTTTTTTTAAAAAAACAACAAATGTGAATAAAGGCTGCATTTATTGTGATATCTCTGTTGAGGAGATTGCCCAAGAGTTCTAATAATTAAGAACTGGATTAAATTTCTGATTTCTAATGGTATAACATTAAGATCAAGCTTTCAATCTCATTCCTTTTGAATTCTGATGTACACTAGTAGTAATAAAGATCAAAATATGTCATTTTGTTTTTCTGATTGGGTTACATGGCAGAGAGATATCTACAGAGCTTGCCTCTAAAGGGAAAGGTCCTGAGTTTGAGCCCCATGATGAACGCTGAAAATTATTCCAGACATTTTCTGGTCAGTTGTCACTCCCTAGTGACAATGAGGTACAAATAAGTCCTCTCAAACTTCTTGTCAGAAACCACTCCCTAGTCCCAAGTAGGTAGAATTGAGCACCTCATCCTAGAGATAGAAAATAAACTAGGAGGTCCTGTGTGCAAGTAGCCCATGTAAAAGATCCCTTGACAGTTGAAAATAAAAAATAGTAGGCCATATGCCGACTGCTGGGCAAAATTTAAAATGAATTCCTACCTCTGATGCATGTACTCAGCTGAGTCTGTCACTTCAACAAAAAAAAAGAAGAAAATATCCAAACAAAGCACCCATGAAAACATTTTAGATAGATTGAATTTACATTAGAGCTCAACCCAAAAGTCAGGGGTTCTGATCCAGTGTACAGAAAAATATTCCAATTTGTTCTTCTGATTGTAAACCATTCCTGATCTTGAGTAAGTGGGGTTGAGAACCTAATCCTAACGAGATGTAGAGTAAACTTGAAGGTTCCTTGTGCATATTGCAAAGGTCACAATGAACCCTTGTCAGTTTTATCTGTGGCAAATCTCAAAATTAATTCCTACCAGAGGCAATTACACTTGGTACAGCTGAGTCAGTCAATTAATTGCAAGAAGAAAATTTAGAATGAAAAAATAAATCACTTCATTTCTGTATATCCTTAAACTAGAATTTATTTTCGAATATTCAGTATAATGAATATAATATATATCTTTGGACTCCTTAATAGATAAATATTAACAATCCTTGAGTGAAATGAAAAAGTAACAAAATGAAAGCTATTTACTCCATTTAACAAAAAAAAAAAAAAAAAAAGGGTGAAAATTGAGCAGGACATTGAATTTTGTTTTCCTTAAAGCACAAGTGCTATATCTATTATAGTATGTACCTCCTCTATATAAAATTGAAAATTCCAGTCTAAGCAAGACGAGCAAGAGTAAAACTATATAACATATAGCCTGGTACTATTCACTTATAGTATATTTAATGACCACAGAAATAATAAATATGGACACCTCAATAAACATTATACAATCCACTTACTTAAAACCTTTAGCAAATATAAAAATAATCAGTATTGACAAATCACTACACATAATTCAGCAGTTCAAAAGGGGGATCTTTGGTTTTTCTTATCCTGCACGACTTTATCAAGAATTAAAACAATAAAGCAGAAATAAACAACATTCTATTGAGCACAAATTCATGGAATCTCTCATTAGTAGTCACATAAAATTAGACAGTCCCATTATATCACAGACACTCGATTAGGGTTCATAATGCAAACAGATTTGACTTTTGAGAGCTTACAATTTCAAATTGTGAACAAATGTTGCAAGAAACTTGAAAGTTATGATTATCAATAACTTGTTTGGATAAGATTAAAATAGTAACTTGATGTAAACTCGTTATTTTCTTTTTGGCAATAAATAAAAATCACATAAAAAACACAAGCATGGGACGGAAAATGATAAATGAGTTGACATGAAAAATAAATAACCCAACAAATTATACTACAGAATTTCTTCTATATATCAATACACTATTACAAAAATGAAAAATAAGTCAATATAAAAAATGTTGACAACTCAGGGTATTTTTTTTTTAAATGGATGCATTTTTCCTAAACTCTGCACTAGATTAGCGAAATGATGCCTTTCTTAAATATTTTCTCTACATTGGTAAACAATATTGAGAAAGACTCATTAAGCCAGGCCGATGAGCTATTGATTGGTCCCAAATAAGACTGACAGGACAGAAATTGAAATTTGCTTGAATTAATAACGATAATACATTATGAGATATGGTTTCATCACCTGAGATAAAATTGAAAGAGGGATTTGTTGACGAATAAAAATCAGTCACTACGTCAAAACAAAATAAATTTAAAGTGCAGAAATTGATCTTCTTTAGAACTTGAAAAGGGAAGACTGGATATTTTGTTAGATTTGACTTCAATGCTGCCAGTTTTTGAGAAACCCTCTACAAATTGAGAGGAGCTTCTTTGTGTAACAGACCTGGAAGTCTGAGAAAAGTGGTTATTCTCTCTCTCTTTCTCTCTCTCGCTCTCTCTCTCTCTCTCTCTCTCACTCGCTCTCTCTCTCTCTCACTCTCTCTCTCTCTCTTATCTCTCCCTCCCTCCTCTCTCCTTTTCTCTGTCTCTCATTCTTGCTCTCTCTTTCCCTCCCTCTCTCTCATTATACCCCCAAAAAATTGATAATTCAAACTAAACTCACAAAGATAAACTGGGCAGTGAATGAATGCTGCCTTATACAAAACAAGGACATACCTAACTTTTCTACACTACTACTCATTCTTTTCTCTTATTTTATTAAAAAAGCTATATTATTTTGCTATCTCTTTCACATAGTTAATTCCTTACATTACATCAACACTTCAGTACATAAAAATAAATACTTCAAAATATAAGAAGGCCTACACATGAAGTATTGGCGAAAACTTGCACAAATATCCTACAGTATAATACAAGTCATGGAAGAAAATACGAATGAAGTTTAAGAAGACAGACTTTAAGTCAATGACCTCATATTGATAATTATTCACAGCCTTTTTTTTTTTTTTTTTTTAAGGATTTCCTTTACAAGTAAAATGTTATGGCTTTCAAAATGCTTGAGAAAAAGTGACAAATTTGCCATTGTACAAAATGATAAAAGCTTAGAATTCAGCAGTTTTGGAACAGCAGTGTCAGTTACATCACAGATTTTTTGAGAAACAATTTCTCTTCAGCAGTTAGATTTTCATGACTTGCTGAGGACACGCCATGCTGGAAAAGGCAGAGCTAAAAATTGTTGTTCTCAGGTGTCAAACAATCCTCGTCAAGCTGATTCCAAAGCTTTCAAATATCTGTTAGAATAAAGACAAGAAGAGAGAAAAAGGAAAACATTATGGTTTGTCTCCTGCAAGTTAGCCTTCCATTTTTTTTAACATAATGACTTTAACTGCATGTTAACTTCATTGACAAAGAGAATAATTGATAAATGAATATGCAGATAGCTCAAATCTAAGGTCAGGTTTGTAAAATCCATATTGGTAATGCAGAACCAATTTTTGTTAACAAGCAAATGTCTTAGGTACCTGTCCAGAATTATTATCATTTCTTAAAGCAGTTGCAACAACCTTTAACATAACAGTGATGTAATTTCAAAGGATGGCAGATATGTCTCCCTCTTCTTTAAAAAAAGAAAAGAAAAACAAAAACAACAACATAGCAAATAAAGGAAAAAAAAGTGACACCAACATTTTTGCACAAAAAAGTCACACAAACAAAAATGTTGGCATAAAAAATGGGTTGAAGCAAAAGACATCCACAGAAGAGCTAGAGTTGACACTTGGGTAGCTGCCTTAGACATTGCAAGAAAGCTAAAAACATTTCTTCTACTTGGCTAGACATTGAGCTGTGCTATACTGGAGAACTATTTAGAAAAAAACAAACAAACCTGAAACATGAGGTCTCATATAAAATCTTTATGCTATCATATGAGTCAATCATTTTCTGTGAAATGCTAATCTATTGTCACATAATCGTTGTGCTCTTAGCATGGAAGAAGAAACAAAAGGCATTTTACAGAGTTAATTGGTCCTTAAAGTTAGATATCATTTTGAGTTTGACCAAATAAATGGAGGGATTCTTTTTTCAATCTACCCTCAAGTCAACATCCTGCACTTGCTCAAAGAATATCAATGAATCTATGTGAGGTGAGTTTAAAAAACAACAACTCATGAATAAATTTGCTTTATAAAAGCCCACACTATAGAGTACAGGATAAGGGCAGTAGACGTACAGCTGAACTTTAGACTTTGCTAGCAAAGGCAAGTAGTTCAGCACTAGGTATAGTCCATTCCATTGAAAAAAAAAAAAGCGTTTTATCTTAATAGCTTTATGTCCACGAGTGCTTGGTTTTCAAAGTTAACATGCTGCTCTAAGATATTTTGTCTAACCAGTAACTAAATTCCAAATATGAGCCATATCCGTTCAGTTTTTGTTCTGACCAGGTTTTTAATTTGCTTTTGCATTTTAAGCACTAAGAGGTGTGGTGTATAGGCACTATTGCAATAGCTTGTATTTCAAAATTGATAACATTGAAATAGGTTTCCTTCAATAAACTACATTGAATAAATAGCTAATGAACGCACAAAATTGTGAGGTTTGATTAGTTTTACTGATATGATTTGAAAATGACAATTGCAGAACGTTGAGAAAAACTGCCTGTTTTCAGTATGTACAACACATAGTTCGACACGATAGGTCTGAAAGAAAATTTATCTTCAAAGAGACAAATTTGTTATATTGATAAAACAAAATTTTAAAACAGTCTGTTAAGTCATAACATAAAAGTTATCTAGAAAAAACTGTGTTATTTTTTTTGTGTAGAAAGGAATAAAGGTTGAATGCAGATTCCAAAATATTGACATAATTAAAATTAACATTAAATACAGCATATATATATATCTTTTACACGGTCATCACCACACTTTAAGCCCTTTTACAATACCATAGTTAATGCAAGTTTGGTATTCTCTTTAATCTGACTTTTCAAGGTATAAGAAAACTCTTTCAATTAACATTTCATTTGATAATGATAGACTTTACCTTAATTTTTTATGCAACAACCAGAAATGAGTAGCGGATTTGGTCAATATTCCAAAAAGTTGTAGTATTGCAAATTTAATACCTCTGACATTATGACTTTTTCAGACTACCAAAGAATAAAAATGAAAGGCAGTCATGGTTTGAAGTTATTCCCTCATGGAAGAGTTATATCAATGTCTCTCTTGAATTTTTTGTTTATCTGTAAGAAGCCCTAGCCTGAAGATGTCCAAATGATTAAACTCCCAGGACATCATTTCAGTTTGTCTTCTTCTCACTTGCATTCTTACAAACCTCCTCGTAAACCAAAGAAAGAAGATCAGCTGCTAAAATATTTCATCAACATTTAGAGTACAGAATAGGTTTGTTTAGTAACTGTATTCTTAGAATAACCATGTTTTGACTTCAATTCATAGCCTGAAAAAGAGGGTGGCTGGAGGGTATGCTATATGGTTTCTTGTCTTGAAACCACTGTTTTGATATTTCTATTCAAATATTATGACAAAACTCCAGTGGACTCTCTCTCTCTCTCTCTCTCTCTCTCTCTCTCTCTCTCTCTCTCTCTCCCCCCCCCCCCCTCTCTCTCTCTATCTATCTATCTCTCTATCTCTCAAAAACAACATGCACAATCTTGCAAAAAAAAGAACAAAATATCTAAGACTAGCGACAAATAGCACAAAAGGGTTTCCTTTGCAGGCTGTTTAATCTCCATGAAAGTATTGATTGTTTGGTGTTAATGCTTATGCATCAATGAGACATATCGTCTTGAGTAAAAAAGAAACTCAATGTGTTTAAGTTAATGAAATTTTACTTTTAATGAAGTTTAACACTTTGAGTCTCTCATCTAATAATCATGCGTTATCTTGATCATTTATGAGGTAAATGTGGTCTTCAAAACTTAAAAAATCAAAATAATGGAAGAGCAAAATCATTCTTTCATTCAAAAGGCTTTCCTATTTATCAATTTCCTTATCTTTTCAATATGCCTTTTTAAGCTTGAAGGAATACAGTCAATATTCAAAATTTTCTATAAAGCTAACTAGTTACTTGTATCAGACTATTCTCCTGGGAAACTAACCCTGCTACGATTTGAAATAACTACCTTTACCCATTAGCTTGTGGCGAAGGAAAATGTTAGCCTATCTACTAATTCACCGTAAATGTGAAATAATAAGTAGAATGCTTCAAGATGGCGGCTGGGCCCATCGCTCTGTAAAGGCAGATGCTAAAGCCCTACGTCTGAGCTTGAAAGATCGTACAGGAGTTGTATTTTTAAATCGAGCCTTCCTGGAAAGTAAACAGGTTTTTATGTTCTTGAGTTGTTAGTAAATGAGCAGTTAGTTTCCAAAAAGGTTAAACTTCATGAAATTAAAATGACAGCCAGTTATCCAAAACAAAAGCAGCGGGACTTGTTGTCACTGGAATGAGTGCAAAACGAAGGAAAGCAATTATGAAAGTAAGCTAACATACACTGAAGACCTGAAACTAAAGAATAAGATAAAGACAACATTAACATAATAAATGTGAGCAGCCTCTCCTGGGAGAAACAAAATGGGACCTGGCGTTTGGATTAAGTGCAGTAAGAAAATTTCAGAAACTATATGACATCTGCTTTTTGTGACCACCACCATTTTTACAAAAAAAATATGCAGGGTTACATAAAACATGCATGTTAAAAAATAATAAAGGCATGAATAAAAGCTATGGTGAGAGCAATGAATAGGTCTTGAGAAATTCATATTAGAGGAAATAGCATCAATGAAAGAGAATTCATGGCACTAAAAATGTGGTAATATTCTCATGTTTTCCTCCTCATTACAATCAGTAGGCTGTGTAAGAGTATGATTTCCACTTCTTAGCTACTTTAATTTTTTCCAAAACCTGCTTGGTAACTTTCCATACAAGTTCCCTTCTCTTCCCTCTCTATTACCAGTGTTCCATTGCTCTCTTGTATTTCTCTCTCTCCCTATCTTTTTTTTCCCTCTGTCTTGATATGTCTATCTGTCTGTCAATCTGTGTGTTGACACTCTGTTTCCTTCCTTTTATTACAACCTTAAGTAAAAAAGTGTTTAAATAACACTCTTTTCTTGATATGTAATTGAGAAAACAAATTCTCTGATGAGCCAGTGTTAAAAAAGCGTGTGATGAACTTAAAATTTTATTAATTGTTAAAACTTTTATCAATAGAATTAACTCTGAATTATAATGAAGAATTTTTATCAAGAACAAAACTATTAAGTACAACTATAAGAGAGAGTTAATTCTCTCCTTGAATTGCAGCTTTTTTGGTATAAATGTAACAACCTGTTAAATATCATTCAGTAAGAGATCTTTTTTCATCCTGTTTTACCTCCGGTTTTCCCCTCATTATTAATTGTCATGCAGTATTAAAAGCTTTCATCTAACTAAGCATTAGAAGAAAAACAATATTTTAAAAATTCAGTAAAGAATGAAACTTAATTGAGTGTAAACTACTGTGCACAGCTTCCAAATGAACTAAAAATTAAACTGATCGTCTATTCTCAAAACTTTTTTTTCAGCTATATAAAGACAAAAGTTAGCAGCGTAAAAGATGATAAAGGAACAATGTAATTTCTAGTTGACTATTTCAAAAAGAAATCAACGTTGAAAGATTTGTTCAAGCTTTGCATACAGTGAGTGTTTTAAAAAACAGTCTTGCTTATTTTATATGCATGTAACCAAAAGGATAAAGATGGGTGAAAAAGAAATGGGTGTCAAAAGGATTGAATTTTTATCAACTACACAAAGATGAAAAACTTACAAATTTATAGATAGATAGGGTTAAACACTGGACAAAACAAGGAATTAAAGTTTTGTGGAAAAAAACAAAAAACCTCACCATACAGTCAGGACATTTCTTTAGGAAAGGCATTTGTTGAAAACAAGCAAAAGTGACTTGGAAGCTCTGCACAAAGAAATCTCACCAGACATCCATCGATCCATCGATCCATCGATCCATCGATCCATCCATCCATCCATCCATCCATCCATCCATCCATCGATTGAGTCTAGCATTTAAACAAAGTCAGCCATTTCGTCGAACCTTAAAGAGATAAATCAAAGCAGGAATGAAGATATGAAGAAGAACAACAGCAAGTGATAAAGATATAGGTATCTATTAATAGCACAAACACAACACATAAAGCTGTGCCCAGGTTTACACTCTTGTATAGATCCAGTAAAATCCCATTATATGTAATCTATATTATTCTCCTTACATTAATTCTTATTACTTTTTTCCCCCCCACAAATTATTCAAGAAAATTGTACCATACAAATTTTTTAAAAGATTATCATATCATCATCAAGAATAAATAGACCATTTAGACCTATGTGATTAAACCATGCCTATTGTGTCGCATACAAATTCTTAAACAGTACTTACAAATGTACATTCATAGACAAAATTGTTTCCTTTATTTGGGGGGGGGGGGGGGGGGATGTTGTCTGTGTGTGTTTGACATGTTTTGTTTGTTTGTTTATTGGAGGTTTTAGGGCCCCACGACACACAAGGGTCATAGAGGAGCCCAGAGGAAAGTA
>JBCIKM010146311.1:0-13624 GCA_039654465.1 Melibe viridis | reverse complement strand
GAGAGAGAGAGAGAGAGAGAGAGAGAGAGAGAGAGAGAGAGAGAGAGAGAGAGAGAGAGAGAGAGAGAGAGCCCAAGGATCCACCGAGAGTGACGAAGGAGGAGTAAGGGATGGATCCACCGGTTCAGATTCAGTGGATAACGGACAGGCGTGAACAGGACTGTAAGTACCTAAAGACCAACGTGATAGCAGCTCGGTACAGTGCGTGCCGTGCAATGCAGCAGACAATTCAGCACCTTTTGCGGATTGAGAGCGCACAAGGGGAAAGTCTGCATGAGGAAGAGAAGACATTGTGGATACTATCTCTGGTGTGGATCGACAGATCGTAAGACGCGAAGCAAATCGTCTCAGGAGAACTACAGCGGACTGGTTAATACTTCAGTTGACTCCTCTACTATGGGGCTGCAAACTCAGGAACCAGGTGCCAGGTGAACAGAAACTGAAAATTCTGTGGCCTGCTGACAATGAGAAGTTTAAGTGTAATAAGCTTGACGAGAAAGTGAAAGTAAAATTACGAGCCGCCATTTAGGAACTCCAACAGTAGACAGGTCAAAGAGAAATCGAGCGTATTTGCAACAGTCATATCTGAAATAGCATTTGAAGAGTTCGGAGGTGCTGAACGTGAGATGAAAACTACAGCAGAGGGGAGGGGATTTAGCAGAAGACAGAGTGTATTAACAGGACTGAGAAAACAAAAAAGTGACTTGCGGACGCAGAAGAGAGCAACACCAGAGCAAGAAGATGAAAGCAATGGCGGTTTTTGTATGTTTGTTGTTATGGGGTTAGTTTTTGTTTTATTGGGGGTTTTTTTGTTTGTTTTGTGTGTGCGTGGAGGGGGGGGGGGGAGACATCCCACAAAAGGTACAAGGATTCATGTGAGAATACTACGGTAAGTTTCAAATGCTTTTTTTTCTCAACTGAGGACTTCACAACTGAGTAGCACGGGTTGGAGATTGGAATCGCAGAAGACTGTACTGTTTCAGTAATCTGGCTCATTCTGGAGATGATTTAACACTACTAACAAGAGATATCAACACAATGCAGGACATTGTAACAAGGCTGGACGAACTGATTAACTGATCTCGGATGAAGTGAAAAGCGAAGAAATCAAGAAGTCTGACTTTTTGAAAGGGAAGCAAAGGCAACAAAAGTTTACCATTGCAGAAAAACGGATGCCAATGGTTAAAGAGGAACCTCTTAAAGAGTTTAGGATACTGGTATGCAGGCACTCTGACAGGAGTCATGGAGTGGAAATCATGAAGCAAGCTAAAGATGGACTGATCGCAGTTAATCAGACAAAGTTGCCAGGAAAGTACAAGATGTATTGTTTACATTTTGTTTGCCCTTTATCCTCGCTTGACTGGGCCTTTGACAATGTCTAAAGTGGCCCTTTCAAGAGTGTTTTTGTTGGTGGTTTGAGGACCCCACAAAGCAAGAGTGTCATAGAGGAGTCCAGATGATAGAAAAATGGCCGGCACTCGTGACCGCATTATGGTTCAAGAAGACCCAAGACAACAAAAGCAGGAAATCACAGAATAGGGGGAAAAGTAAGACAATGGTTTCAGATTAAAAGATAAGAAACAGAAGTAGATGACTGGAAACGGTCTAGGGGATGTGTGATGTCTTTATCATGAAATGACTTGGACTGTGGACTGCCGCGCATAATCAACACGTCATCCCTTTACAGGAGGAAGGGTGCAGTCCAGCTACCACAGATATCCACCCCCGAGATATAAAAGGTAGGTAAGATCAGGAAGGTAATGATGCTGAGGGAGTCAAAGGACCAGGAGATCAGAGGCCACCCACATGCCAGAACAGCTAGAAAGCGGAGAGCAGATAATGCAGCTGACGAGTTTATCTCGAGGTTAGAACATGGCAATACTGTAGGCTCAACACGGACAGAAGAAAGAATAGGGTGCGGGAACTTCAGACCTTTCAAGAACATGTCACAAAGAGATAGATGATTTGCTGTAACGGGACAGGTACTGAAGACTGAGGCTGAGAGACTGGAAGTCCATCTGGTTCTGTATGCAAAACAAGACCGATTGACAAACTGCGAGGAACATAATAATTATATCGTTCAGAGGAAGATCAGTAGGAATGAGATTTGGAAATGGAATGTGCCGAGGCTTAGTTTTCTTCTCAGGTCAACTAATGATGTTCTGCCATCCCAGTGAATCTAGTCAGAATGAAAATACAAGAGGACGGCAAATGTAGCTGTGGAAAGCTTGGGACTATACTTGCACTATACAGGTTCACATAAAGACACAGTAAGGTACTCAAGATATTCATCAGGAGGGCAATGGAATGGGTGAAAGTAAAAAGGTATGCCCCGAATGCAGAGATGTAAGTGGCGAACACTGAGCAAAGAAGTAAATTCCCAGAAGATAAAGAGTTAGGTGAAGGCACAGAGGCGATTGAAATTGGAGGATGATGGGAGGATGCGGCAGACCTGGAAGGTTTTGCAAGATTTTTATACATCACAACTGGAAAGAGGCCAAGTCAAACCTTTTAGTATGAAGTGAAGAGGACAAAGAGGTTTGTTAGTTTGTTTATTGTTTGTCTTAGGGCAGCACGACACACGAGGGTCATAGAGGCCACACGAGGGTCATAGAGGCGCCCGCAAATAGGCTTTAATCACTTTGATCCTAACTTCCTCATGCCTGGAAACCGTGGTTTCAATTATTAAAAATAAAGCTCATTGTGCACTTTTCATGCTAAAAACTTGTGACTAACATTTGAAAAAATTGACATAAATAGATTTATTTTAAAGATTAAAGAATAAAAACTAGTCCTCTTTGAAATGTTTCTCCTTTCAGGGATAAAAATAAACAAAGAATGTGAGGGAGGGCATCATCCAACAAGGATAGGTGGCCTTGTGAATCGTGAATCGGCACCACTGACCACCATAATATGTAAAAATACTTGGAATTCCTTTCACACACACACACATAAAAAAACAACCCCGGCCTCCAGTGCTGGAAGCCCCATTCATAAAACAAGTTATATTCCAAAGCACATCACACAAAAAAACAAAAAACAAAAAAAAAACCCACCCTGAGGATCTGAAAGTTGCAGTCCTCCTCTATGCCCAATCCTGAGCCCTGTCAGAATGACCTCTTTATGAATGTCAGTTGAAATTTCTTTTTTTGCCTCGGCCTTAGGTTTTCAACAAAAGAAGTGAACTAACAGTGTCTCATGAAGACAATGTCATGGATGCTCATGAGAGGAAAGAAAAATGGTTCAAGACCATGTTGGAGGAAAGTAAGGAGGATGGATGGAAGGCAAGGCTACTGACAATCGAAGTTGGGTGTAAAAGGTTCATCGAGTCTAGTGTCAGGAAATGGACAAGAGTAGCAGGGTTTAGCAGACATGGCCCTGAGAAAAATTTTACAGGAAACAGTTGAGAAGGCCAGCTTCTGGATATGGTTGAAGAGAGTGGATACCAGCTGGGTTGAATCGTGATGCATTCCAATTGAAGGTAAAAGCAAATAAAACAAAATAGGAGTACACTTTTTGGGAAAAGCACAATTACCTAGCATATTTTCCACACAGCATTTCTCCTCCCCTGATTTCAATGCCCCCCCCCCCCCCACAAAAAACAACAACAACAACAACAACAAACAAACCAGGTTATGTTTTATGTGACAGGTTGCGGGAATGAAAAGTTATGCATTGGGAAACTGTGAAGCCAGCTCCATCCGCACGACTACGTTTCATCAAACCTTGTAGAAAACACTCACTATCATCAAGCTATTACAAATTAAAAGTTGTAGAGAGAGAAATACAATCTGGTGAGAATTGATATAGACAAAAAAAAAAACATAGTGAAACTGGCAAGGAGACCTGCCTCTGGGGAGAGGGGCTCAGTGCATTCATAAAGACAATAGGTAGAGAATGAAATAGTTGTGCATTCTCTCCTGATGATCTTGTCAGTCTTCTCGTCAGCGGAGCTAAAATTTAGGCTTTAAGCAGTACTGGTGGCTGTTTTGGATTAGTTAGCTAATCACGACTTCTACCCCGTTCTTGGTTTATTGAGTAAAGTTGACTTTAATGGACCCTCGGGTATGCATGGGCTGCTTTTATTTTAGGCCTCACCAGCAAAGGTAGCCCACTTTATGACAACAAAGACTGCAAATAACGTTGACACACCTGTTGCCTGTCTCCTGGTCAATACAACATTAGTTTACCGGACAGGTAAGGTAAACTGGTCAATAGATCTGTTTTAAACCTTACAGCAAAAACTAGATTGGTAATATTATGATGTAAAACTGTTGTTAGTTTATGAGGGTCCATGCTCTGTATGCAGCCCCCACAAATGTGCATTCTACAGACAGTTCAGATCTTCCCGCATGTTGTACACTCCAACGCATATATGTACTTTTTCAGAGAGGAAAAAAATATCTTGACAAATCAGAATTGAGTCACCACATCTATCTGATTTTAATCCATTAGGGCAAGACTACAAAGACTAGATTTCTATTCAGCAGAAGGGCTTATGTTCAACCCTTATACTTTACAAAGCCTAATACCACCAAATCTGGCAAGTGACAGGGGATATATTCTCTAGGTCTGTCACTGTTACAAGTCAAGTTTAAACAAGAGGCAGAAAATAACAGTAACCTGAAGAGGTATACAGAACATCTTATGTTTGTAAATATGTTTTGCAAACATTTACAAATATAACTATTCAAACATTATTTCAAAACAAGAGGGGAAGAAGAAATTATGCATAGGTATGAATGGATTGTTTTAGAGCACAGTATTTCAGTATTTACTGCCTGACGTCCTTTGAGATGACCGCCTGCCAATATGTTCTCTTGCTACAAGATGAGCCACAATAGAAGTGGCATGTTTCAAAATAAACAACAGTCAGTCTCTTGACTATGACACATGTCCGCAAAGTTACCTATCCCTGTCACTGTTACAAGTCAAGTTTAAACAAGAGGCAGTAAATAACAGTAACCTGCAGAGGTATAAATGACAACTGTATGATGCATGTCCACAAAGTTACCTATACCTTGCCTTGGGTTATACCTCTTGTTGATACATAGGCATATAAAACATATCATAATGAATCCCAAAAATAGCCAGTAAAAAACTATCATAAAACACAAGAGATGGAGATGGATAGAGGCATGAGCAACACCACATAGCAATAGTTGCCTTAAACATGAACACCTGAAGACAAAAGGAAGAAAGGTAAACTCAAAGCAACTTTGAGAAGTTCAGTGGAAAATAAAAGGAAATAAAGGAATGGAACCTAACATGGCTCGATGAGCAGAGGATGGCTCAAGATAGACAGGAATGGATAGTTTTCGTCGCAGCCCTAAATGCCACATGACATAAAGGGTAGAAGAAAAAATACTCAATAACACATGACACATCAATGCTCTTTTGGGTTGGTGATTAAAGATACAATATTCTTCATACATAGAAATAGATATATGGCGACAAGTTACAATAGATCTCACAGCCTGCATTGTCTCATTATATGATATCATGAAAGGTAATAATAGTTGTAATGACTACTGAAGACAATAATAACACTCATGGGTGAAAGATCAGAGCACTGAAAATATCTGCAAGATGTGGGCAGCTTTTGAACAAAAACAGCGAGACCGCCTCCCCCTTCCGATATAGAAACATGATTAGAACATGCTCAGATATGAAACCGACTGGAGACAGATGAAACACTTAGAAGTCAACAGATTGAGAGTGCCAGACACTCAAGCAGTCATCAACTATCACCAAATAATGGTTAAATGTAAAAAAATCAGACATTTGACGATGGTCTACACCAATGAAAAATTTTAAAGTGCTAACATCTTCACTTGTAATTGCCAATCATACTAAAGGGTGTGATAGGAATTGACAAATCCCCTTTGACAGAGTTGACTTTTATTTTCAATCTAGATATCATTACGACGATATCAGAATGGCAAAATAATGTTCATGCTCAAATCTGTACATAATTACAAACTCTATCCTTAAGGAAGAATACACCGTAAAAAAATGTAGGACCAAAAGTGCCTCTAAAAAGAAAGATTCTACTATTCTAATGTCTAATCAAACCCACAATAAATACTTCTTTTGTGGGATTACAAGAAAAACTAAGACACTTTGATGCTTCCATATCATACTTTATAGCCATCTTTAAGGAAGAGAATTCAATAAATATTATTTTAGGTATTTTTTCCTCAATATCCTTCTGTAACTGGGCAAGATATTTTTTTTTTTAAAACACGTGAACACGAAAGTACTGTGGCTTAGGCACCTATGAAGGAAATAGATTATTCATCGAGCTTGCACGACACTCGATGCCAACACGAATCACCCGTTGTCAATTATGTAAACCATGTTAGCCCTGGTCAGGGTTTGAACCAACACCCTTTCACATGCCGCTCAAGCTCCTTACCAAATGAGCCACCAGAACAGGGTAATAAGTGAGATTCACACAATTGTATTTTACTCTAATTTTCTTTCTAATTCCTTACCACATCAATCAAGACGATATATCAATGAGATGTCCACTCACCTTGGCAAGTCTTGCTCTTTTGATGAGGTCATTTAACTTTCTCAAAGCTGCATTTCTTGGTAAAAGCTGAAGGTCTCTGAATAAATCTTGTTCTTCCAATTCAAAAAGCCTCCTATTCATATCAAATTGTAAGGGCTGGTCCCAAAAAGATCCAATGAAAACACGGGCCACCTCAGGTGTGTTCAAAACTTTTCCCAAAGACCACATCAGAGCTCCATACACTCTCATCAATTGTTGATGGTCTACCATATCAGCTTTATTCAAAACTATGCGAATTTTGTCATCATGTCCTTTGATGGCTTCAATTGCTCTTCGAAATTCATCAGATATATCTAATTTGTGAGCATCAAATAAAAGAATAATTCTATCTACTCTTTCAGCAAACCATTCTAAAACTCCAGCAAAATCATATCCTCTGTCTACCCTCTGTTTCTCACCAGATAATATGCCAGGAGTATCAACTATAGTGATACTGTCCAAAACAGCATTCCGCATGTGAGAGCACTGAAATCTGTTCAAAAAGGCATTACCAAATTTCGTGAGTGGTCTAAATTGTTTTTTGGGATCAACTACCAAAGCATTTCCAGGAACAATCCCATCTTGATCTGCTCCCATAACAGTTATGAACCGATCTGTGGTTGGTTCAGGCCCGATGCGAATTCCAGGGAAATCTGACTCCAGTAAGTAACGAATGAACGTAGTTTTTCCAGTTGAATACTGACCGATCAACAAAATCATAGGTTTAGCATCAAAATCAGGATCATCCAGTTGAGGTGAATGAAAATCATGAAATTTATACGCCTCCTCTAGGGGCATCAATTTATTTTTATAAATCTTTTTGAGGCCTTCAACAACTGTGTTGAAAACTTCTGGTTCTTTCCTCCGTTTGGAGTCATCTGTGAGCCACCTCATCATGGCGGTTAGAAGTGAATGAAGGACTGTTATTCCTTCACTACGCCCTAAATAGATAAAATTTGAATAATGCGTAATACAATACCAGGGTTTTATTAGATAGGTTGATCAAATGCTTTCCTGTATGACGGTGACGAGTAAAGCGGAACTATTATGATGTTATCAATTTGTGCGCATGTCCAAACCCCACCCTTTTACCTTTAACCTTTTGAACTATCAAGGCCGCTGCGCTGACGTCAAGTTTATGTTTTGGGAAAGCGAGAGATTGCTTTGTTGTGGAAGTTGCTGTCAGCTGGATTGTCAACAAATGAAAACTGTGTCATATTCAATGCCAAGTTAAATCTTTGCGAAATCTTTACGCCCCCTTTGTTTATTTTACTTCAGTGCACCTTCCATATCAGTTGTGGAAAACGACCAAGCAACAGGAGCCCTTTCATCTGAGCGAGAGCCTCAACCTGGTAAGTTGTTGAGCTTTGTTTTGGTTATGGCGTCGGCAAGATAATCCTCACAACACAAGACACATCAAGATACAGCTCTCTGATAACCTGAACTTGCCTGTAATTTTCTTATAGTTCAAATGTTTTCCAAATTTCATTACCAAGGTTGAAGAAAATTCATTAACTACAAGAAACAGTCTCTAGACCTGTCCAAACTTGGCTGGTGAGTCACTGTATAATGTGTAATAATATTACGTGATGGGGTCTTGTGCTGAAAAACCTTTGTGTGCATGTGTGAGTGTTGCAGGATGTTCTTATATTAATAAACTTAGGTTACAATTTTAAGATGAGATTTGAAAGAGATGAATAAGCATCAGGAAGAAAATTAAGATGTATCTTTGAAATTCCTATACTTACTTCCAGTATTTTTGTCTTTATATTCAGCCATGCATAAAACATGTGACACCCAAAAAAGGGACCACTCCGAATATGCAATAATACCATTAATACCATAACCATTGCGTGTATTTTAAAGAAATATTACAGATAGTTGGACCCATTAATGCATTCAGAGTGTTAAAAAATCAGTTATATTGGTTGGAAGTGTGCAGAGTTTTGACAGTTATTCTAAATGTTGTTTTTGCAGAGCACGCTGAAAAATGACGTTCAAAATGTGTGAGAACATTCTCGAATTTCTTGCAATGAATAGCTCTGATGCAAAGAAAATTGTTTCTTTCATTTCAGCCAAGGTTTTCTGATGATGAGATATGTGGAAGAACGTTTCTAAGTGTTTTGGAATTGAAAGACAGAATTTTCACCTGTATCAGAGCTATTATTGCGGCATAATTCCACATTTATACATTATCGAGTTTAGTTCAAGCAGCCATCACAACCTGATGTGTTAAGAGCACCATTGTGAGTCAGTCTACTTATTGTTTTTCAGGAAGAAGAAAGAATAAGTGTAATTGTTTTTGCATGTATGAATGAGGAATTTTTTTAATGAAGGTTGGACAGTTTGTTTAATTTTGTGAATAACTTGAGTACCATTTTTAAATTGTATGTAACTTTTTGCCACAATCTTTTTCTTTTCTTATGAAGGACTAAAATGGGCCGAATTTTTCTTCAACACATTGGAGGCTCTCGCCTTTTCACCTGTGGGAGCTGCAATATTGCCTTGACAAACAGAGCTGAATTGATTTCAACTCGTTTTACTGGTAAGCCTGCAACAATGAATCTTAGCAATGATTTGTATGATATTTTATTTCTCATTCACTCAGTGTTATTATTCTTATTAGTTCCTAAATGCTCAGCATTATCATGGAAGAAAATTATTTCTTGATTATTTTCCTTCTTTATTTGAAAATAAGCATTGATCTTGGTGTACATCTTAAAGCATGTGTGTTTCAAGTGCTCATTGATCAGATTCAACTCATTCATAGGAGTTGTCAATCAGAAATGTATCTGTCAGACTAGTTCAATTACTAAGCCCCTTCTCAGGGTAACTATTGCTTAGACTTGGAGAACTGTCCAGCTGTGAAAGTTGATGTGGAATGATTATGTTGAGAATTACACAAAGAGTAAACTGTAACAGTGCAACAGAAAGGAATCCAGCCTTAAGATGAAGACATAAAGATTGAAAATGTGCATGCTCTTATGATTCATTATTATTCTTAATTTGTTGATTTAACAAATTTTTTTTAACTGCATAGACCATGATATCAGTCGTTAAGCTTAACTCTTTCCATGCCAACTGACACACACTGTGCCATCACAATATAAGTTGCACACCTACTGACGCACACTGTGCCATTCAGGTTTGTTCCATTCTTTTTTTGTGTTAGAGGGCAACTTTTTAGTACAAAATCTGACTTCATATACCATTGAATTTTCGATTGGGTAATATAGAGGTGGGATAAAGTGCATGATACGGAAAAAAATGGTCCAGTTGCCATCCCTGTCTGAAAATTTTGAACATGCTGGAAATTTTCCAACAGTTATGAGTCAAAGCCTTTTCTCCGTTCATTGCTTACAAATTCTGGGCTTTAAAAATAAGAATGATGTTCATTTTCTTTTTTTAAACTTTGACTTTCCAATACCTACAGGAGCGACAGGAAGAGCTTTCCTCTTCAACAGGGTTGTCAACCTACAGTACAGTGAAGTTCAGGATCGAGTGATGTTAACAGGTCGTCATATGGTCAGGGATGTGTCTTGCAAGTACTGCAATGCCAAGCTTGGCTGGATTTATGAGTTTGCCATGGAAGACAACCAGAGATACAAAGAGGGTCGAGTGATTCTCGAGAGAGCATTGATCCATGAAGTGGATGGAATGGAGGAGCAAATTGTCAATGATAGCTGATTGTGTCTTAATAAAACTACTTTGGTGGCTTCATTTCATCACCATTCTTCATTCTGCTCGCAAACAACATCCCATTTGAGAATGTAATATTTTAAAATTGTAATTTTTTATAACATGTTGCTAGGAGTTTAGGAGATGGGTGAGGGTTTTTTCATGAAATTTTTCCTCACATTTGTCAAAACACAACTGCTTAAAAAATGCTAGCTGGTCTTTAAAACTAATTATTATTTTACAAAATTTTTTACTGTAGAGTTGGTGCTGTTAGACAATAGATTTGAATATCTGTATGTCTCTTTTGATTTATCATTTCATTACTTAACCTCTGCCTGACCAGACATACACAAGTTAGTTTGCCGAGGACCAGAGTTTCTATCTTCCGACTGAACAGAACACACTATACTATAAAGCAAAACTCTCCATTACTCAGTATTGATCAACTTAGGCATACTTTGATCAGCCTCACTTTGTCTCAACTATGAATGGCCAGTTGTATGCCATCAAAATACTCTGGTTATGGTAAAGTCTGTTTTTTCTGCCTCATATTTAGTGACTCAAATTTTTTAAAAAGAAAAAAAAATTGTTTATCTGTCCGCCCCATGAATGCCTACAAAATACAATTTCTACACAAAATTAAGGGTTTCTTTGTCTCTATTTTAACAATAAATTGTCATCTTCTGATTGAAGCATGAATGCTTTAAGCTTACTCTGAAATAGTTGAATGAATATCATACTGCCCTATTTCGATCCAGAAATGCTCAAGCAAGATTACTTGTCTCTGGTTAGGTATAAGTTAAGGAATCACATTCAATCTTCATATTTTTTTTATCAATCTGGATTTCATGCTGAGAGAAAAAATTTATGCCTATTTGCTGACCAAAAACATTATTGGAGTAATGAAGTGATTATAAGATTTTTGTAGAGAGCATGCATTTCAATTTGAAAGATGCACTACTGGAATGAAAATAACATTCTGTCTTATTCCTTTAGCTTTCAGCACAGACATTGTTATTTTGTATTTTCTTTAATACTTCATTTTGCAAGGCCTTTTTATGTGTTTGTGTTATGAGTAAAAAAAAAATCTTTGGCAGCTCTGCAATGCAATTTGTATTCATTAGAAAGGAACTACATAAGAACTTGGAGGTTTTCACAATTATGTATTTTATATTTATGCTATAGTTTCTAAATGAGGATGGTTTATGCATAAAGATTATTTCTTGCTAAAAGAAAAGCTTTCAATTTTTATTCCTATCAATCCTGTGAAATTTTAATCATTCATTTTTAAATAATTTTTTTCCTTGATTACCTAATGTAAGCCAAATTTGAAAATTCCTTTTCATTTTCAACTCAGGGAGGTATTAATTATTAATCAATAAGAATTTTTTTCATGAGAAATAAAAAACAGAACTGGTCCCCAAAAAATGTATCTCACATAACACACAAAAAAAATCTCTTTTCTAAGTAATGCTGAGTGTTAGGTTTATCAAAACTTATTAACAGAGACATAACCTGGAAATTACAATCGTGAGGGTGACTCAGCTCTCAACTTCTTCAAAATATCCAACAACATAATAATGACAATTTGTTATTGCACATGACAACGAACTTCTCTAAACCATTCCCTTATTTTATTTTTTTTTGGTTTATTTTCAGTCACTACAAAGCAAGAATTATTTAGAAATGGAGTAAGACTTACGGTTTAGCCTTTCAATTTATCTTCATACAATAAAGAATGGAAAGGTGTTTGTAAAAATAAGTTTACATATTTTATATTTCTTCTGACACAACAAAACCATAACTCACTCCATCATCATTGGGTTTCAATGTTGACGGGAACCCAAACATCAATACATCCACACAAACAGTCTGAACTGAAAGTTGACAAACTTCAGAAGAAAAAATTAGTCCTCTCTCTTCATAATAGACAGCAAACTGTGTACACACACGCACAGAAGCAATCACAAAAAACAAATACATACATCCACACACGAACACATACAGTTAGAGCCTATCTTTTCCTGCACTCAGCTCACTTATAGTAAATTAGAGGGTTGAAGCCAGTGCAGCAGTCATTGGCTGGGCTGATGACTTGCAGCTGAAGCCAAAGCTAGCCTTTAGACTCAAAAGTTAACTGCCTCTTGGAAATCAACCACGCCCAGTGAAACTAATTGTTAGCTTGTCAAATGTGTTTATTACTATTACAGGTAGAGGTGTGTAGAGACTGGCGGGGAGATTGACCTTGCGATTAAAATGATAGCGAAATGTCTAATTATGCCTATGAGGAGAGCATGGTATGTGCGTATGTCCGTGTGTGTGAGAGAAATAGTGGGGCAGAAAGAGAGGGAGAGACAAACCAGACTAGTTGACCGGATGATATTTAGGGTGGGACGGAAGCTGTATCTGGCCACATATCACCCTACACCCTGGCTTATTCTCACAGGGTAACTTTTGTTATGATATGAGCTTTGCTTTCCTTTCAGTAACTGATACTATCTGTTAAAGTGTAAGAAAAATGTAAAGTTACATATCAGTTATTGATACATCCATTTTATCTTTTGTTTCCAGAGATTTTGGATATTTAGCAATACTTATTCATACTTAGCTATAATCTGTATTGAATAAGAGATTTATCCATGTCAGATAAGGTTAGTGGGGTGAGAAGTTTGTTTGTTTTTGGTTGGGTTTTTTTTTTTCAATGAAATTCCTTGTCAAATTTTATACACCATTGATTTTTAGTGGTATCCATAGTCATAGCAGTAGCTGGTGATGGATTTCATTTGGAATTTTTTTCCTTTGTGATTTAATTGCCCTTGGTCTTGGAAATTGTAATTGTAACCCTTTTATTTTTTTTCATTTTGCTGAATGAGAAAGCTACTGTACATATGTAAAATAGTTTCATACTGCTATATTATTCAATTTCAGCTGCATAGCTTCCCACACCCCTTCCCACCCCTTTTTTTCCTTGATGGTTTTCCTGTACGTACAGTTTAATCTAAAAGTGAATAGTGTCGTGAGGGATATTTTTTTGTCACTGTGTAGCTCATCTCGTTGTGTTAAAATGTGTTTTGAGCTCATCTATGACCCACATGTGTTGTAGGGCCCTGAAACCACCAAGAAAGAATCATGTGTCTTGGGGGGGGGGGGTCCCTGGTGAGAATTTCTACTTCAGTTTCTTTTCTTTGATACTGAATATCATCTTACTCATTCACCTTTCCTTTTGAGTCATGTTTTTGTTGTCTTGTTTGCAACTCAGAGGTCATCCTCTATTTTATGCCTTTTGGTACATGATTCCTGGGTCACAAGTTAGACGGCGGGTGGTTGGTGGGAGTCCCTGGTGGGCTCTTCTACTTCTGTTTCTTTTCTTTTACACTGAAGCTATCGTCT
>JBCIKM010146310.1:0-23803 GCA_039654465.1 Melibe viridis | reverse complement strand
CCTTTCCCTTTCTTCTGGTTTGACCCGTAGAATTCCTCCAATTGCTTTAAAGTATCATCATCTTCTCCCTCAGATGAGTATTCACCCTCAGATTCTGAGGACAGATCGGAGAGTTGATCTGTACTACCTTCCACAGTCTTTTGTTTTTTAGGCTCCTTCACATTTTCTGACGAGTCTGAAATTTTTCTTTTTCTAGAGGATTGATTATCTGATTGTTTTATCAAATTGTTCACAATCATAGTTAAATCATTTATTTTTTCATGCAGTTTTTCCATTGACTGATTTTGGTCCTCCGAGGAGGTACCCTGTGCCTCTACTGACTCCATACTGTTTTTCAAAAGTTTTGATTGATGCGACCTGCAATTAAACACATGACCATCAATAAACTTCATACAAACCTTTTTCCCCCCCGAAAATAACACTTCTGAACACATTCAAACTAATCATCTAGACATACGGTCTTAGACGATTAGACTCTTGGCTTGATTCAGACGTCAAAACATTCTGAACTCCGTCGCCTAAGAGCAATGAAAATTCAAGGATTGACGACAGTTTCCACAACTGCCGCTCCTTTCCATTGAATCGAGGCACTGATATCATTCAAAACAAAAACCTATAAATCAATATTTCCTTATTAACACATCTATATAAATAATTACCACTATAAATCCAAATGAATAAGATAATTTTGACAAAGCATTCAAGAACAAATTTTCCGCGTCCAAGCTTGTCTTGACCAATCGCGTCTATGACCTTTGCGCATGCGCGTCTCTCTCGTCTCATACCGGCATTCGAGGAATGGCGAGATAAAATAAGGTGGTATTCTTGCGGTTGTTGACAATGGAATTTTATAATGCCTTTTTTTTTTTTTTGCTGTTTTTTTTTTTTTATATCTAATAAGCTGTAATGTGTTTCCTTTCAGGTATTTTCCCTGGACGTATGGGTGGGACATCAGCATACAGTTATTGAGAAGAGATATTCAGAATTTGAAGAACTACATAAACAGGTTTTAAATTCATTATATATTTTTGTTTTTGTTTAATATGAAAACAGTCTTGTGCAATGATTGTTTTTCAGATTTGTAATTTTGCATTTAAAAAACATCATTTCCATTATTTGAAATTTGTCCAGAACTAGATTTGTCACAATTGCTGTCAAGATAATTTAATTTAATTTAAATGAAATTTGTAACTGAACATTTATTTTGTTGAGAAGTAGATATAAAAGGGGAAAAAAAAATTCTCAGGACTAAACTCACAATTACCAGTGTTAGTATTGAGTTTAGTATCACAAAATACTTTACGGTCATTCGATTGAAGTAAGAAACACACGAGAACTCGCATTTATTGTCCGCAATCGCTTATAAAATTAAAAATTGCAAGCCTTCTAGTATCTCAGAAAATTGAAACTCACAATAAAACTTTAAAAATATAGAGAAAAAACTTGTACAAAAACACACAAAAGCTGCAAATGTATTAGTTTCAATTTGAATACAAGTCAGTGACAAAAAAATCTGATATGACCTTTGTAATCAATCTATTTTTAACACCGACTGGTCTTATTTCTATGACAAACCATCGGACACTCCCACCGTCCGGTCTTCGTTTGAGGAAAATCCATCAGATGGTGGCACTGTCTGATCCCCGTTAAAGAGTTAATATCATTTGATGGCTGTTTTTTTTGTTTTCATGTTCAATTTTCCATTTTTATCTTTTTATATAACTCATACTTTTTCTTTTGAAAAAATGAAAGCGGGTTTTAGTATTTCACATGACAATTTTCCTCATTGTAAATGAACATTTTTCAAGATGCATTTTATATTCCTTTTTTTCTCACATTATTCTTTGTTTGATCAAAGTGCGGATATCAATAGACTGAGACTACTCCATAGCCTTTTTGTCACTTGTAATCTTTCCATCAAGTGATTGATGAATGTTCCTTTCCAGTTGAAGAAAGTAATGAAAACCCCAGAGTTCCCCCCCAAAAAGGTGTTGAAATGGAATGCCAAAGTGTTGGAGCAGAGACGGATGGGTCTGGACAATTACATGCAGGTAGATGCCGGCAGTGTCTTGGTGGCTGGGTTACTTTTGTAGTAAAGTTTTGTCAATAAATAGAAGAATTACCACAAGTAGTCATCATGTAAAGATTTATCTACTGTTATAATACATTTTGATAGAGTTGAATTTTGCACTGCCATTGTTGAGTGTGTTGAAAGAGTATAAGAAATCTAAAGTGTCTGTAGGTTTTGGCATGTTGAAACTTAAACTTCAGGACAAAAGCTGTGAGTCTTGTGCTGAGCAAAGTGTTCTTAAATTTAAAGTAAAAAAGGCAGCAGCTTAAAGATATATTTTCAAGTTAAGTTTAAATATTCACAATGGGAAGGAGAAATACATACTTGTAAGATCTTGTAGCTGGCAGGCTAAATCTGTAAGGCGTCTTACAACCCAGCCCTAGGGTGTGGATTCGATTTCTGTCGGCATCATTGTGCCAACCATCCTGCAGCACTGCACTGCGACTGGTGCTTGTATTGTCCTAGTCATCCTGTGGGACAGGTCACCTACCTACATCGTTTGACTCGAGAGAATAATCGGGGACCGTTTTCCTGATCTCTCGTCTCACGCCTGAATCCTGTGTGTGTCCACCCAATCTTTGAATGACTGGGTGAAATTGTGAATTTCTTCGTAGCCGCCCTCTAGCCTCGTTACTTCGCAATCAAGGACGAGATGATTGGTCGTCTGGGCTTCCTTATGGCAGTACGGACAAAGAGACGTCTCTGTCTTTGCCATTCGGAAGAGGAGATCAGACGTGCGCGTTTTAAGACTGCGTAGTCTGTTCGCCATACACCAGAGTTTCCGGCCGCCCTCGTCGTAGCCCGGGAGTTTCGTTCCTACCCTCTCGGCAATCTGTTGTCCCACTCGGCTATCGGGTCGTAGTTTTGCTTCGGCAACGAGGCAGCGAATGGTCGGCTTGATATCAAACGAGGATAGGTGGGTGCTCTTTGAACGATCTCTCGTAGGTGTCCGAGATCCCTGGGGCCATCGAGGGTTTCCTTCCATTTTTGTGTCACCTCATTCCTCCTTACTTGCGGTGGTTTTATTGGGCTCATTACGGGCAGCCATGCAGACCCTGAAGACAGATTTCCCTGTAGGATCAATATAGGCAATTTTATTTTATTTTCATTCTATTTCTGATTGGGAGTCGTTTGGCTGCTAAGCTGTCAGGTCTTTCTGATCTCACCAACAGCTCAGAGAGTCGTATGTCCAAAAACAGTCAGGCTTCAACTATGAAAACTCCACGAAGACAACAATGTAGTAATTGCCTTACTCTGGAAACACAATGAACAATACACGGTGAAAGAATGTCACTCTCACTGAGTCGGTTGATATAACTGAATAAGAGGAATAAGGACCGAAAAGTATGTTGCGTTTTTTTTATTGTTTGATGACACAGTACTGTTCAATGTTCTTTCATGTGGCCATAAAGAGCTTGTGAAAAGCAAATGTTCAAAATAAAGAAATAACAAACAAATGTTGGCATGGCTCTGTTCTCAAGAAATACATAGCACTTCATTAATAGATTGTGATTTTACAGGAAGGTTATTTCACATTGATCCCCTCCCATCTTTCACACAGGGCGTGTTGGAGCATGAGCCCTTACCCTGGGTGCTGTTTGCCTTCCTGGAGACAGAAAATATTACCGAGGAGTGAGTAAAAACCTGACTTAATAAACTTACAATCCTCTTAAGGGGACTGACTTACTGTTCACACCACAACATACAGGGTCATTTAGCATTTTTAGGCCCTTGGCCCTGTGGTGGAGCATAGGCCATATGGGACACCTTACCAGCACACACAGGTCTAGGCTGATTTTGCAGCTCCTGGTTAACCGTTGTGTCTTTTGAGGGTAATGAATAAGACTTACGATTCCATAATTAAAATTGTGCCTGTGTTTGTGTGTGTGTGTATGTGTGTGTGAGTGTGTGTGTGTGTGTGTGTGTGTGTGTGTGTGTGAAGAAATTGCATTATTTTGAAATTAAATTTTGATCTCTAACTTTGACATTCCAGATATGAGAAAAATGAGGAGCAGGTGAACACGACTCATCAGCCCATGTTGGTGTTTGACGCCAACGCTTACCTCCACCCTCAGGAGAAAGGTACAGTCAGTATTCATAGAAGAGACAATAACCAGGGGCTCGGCTCCGTCTTACTAGTTCCGCTCTGTTCCATCTCCATGTTTCCAATTGTTTTAGTTATTCACATGAATGGCCTCACAGATACATTTTCTAAGTCTCATGTGATTTTATCAAGATTTTTTAAGCCAATGTGGGTCATTTGTAATAAAGAAATTGTTCATTTGAAATTAAAGAGGATAATCTCCACAGCAGGTTTTGTGGAGATACAGCAGAGCAGAACCGGGGCAACGCCTTGTCTTCATTACAGGAGGAAAAACAGAAATTTTGTTTTGTTATTTTCACATTTTAATGGATGCCCTGTGGTAAATTACAGTAGAATTCCTTTAAACCAAAAGAAGCTAAACCGAAAATTTCCTTAAACCGTAAAGAAATCGGTCAATTTTACAAGTTTCTTCTTTGTCTTCGTATCGTTTCGTACGATAAACCGAAATGCTTGAAAGCGTGACTGCCTTTAAACCGAAACAATTTGAAAGCGTCTTTCCTTTTTCTTTTGTTACATCTTCTTCAATAATTCGGGAAGTGGGCCTAGCGTTCCCCGTGATCTTACATAATGCCGAGCTTGCAAACGCAACTCGATCAAGACTGTTGAGGTGAGGGAGGAGGGGTGGTAGTGGTAAGCAAACATGGTTGGGTTGGCAACACTTGGGCTTGACCAACACGGCACATGACACAAAAGGCGATGGGTAAGAGCGGGGGTGGGGGGCAAAAGGGAAGGAATGACGTGGAGTTGGTGGTTGAAGAAGAATCACAGAAGCAAGATGTTCTCGCTCGCGCGGTCTGCACATGCGTTGTGTGTGTGTAGGTGTGTAGAATCACGCAAGATATTCTCGCTCGCGTACCTACCTAATCTAAGACTTCTACAAATGTATTGGGAGGGGGTACGTGAGAGAGAGAGGAGAGAGTGCTTTCTTTGTTTTATACACTTTAGAATTAGCATTGACCATTAACAACACACACCGTTTCATTTCCACTTCGTCTCTGCGCACCATTCATCTTGTATCACTTGCCTGACACAGTTACTGCCCTTGAAAAATATCAAAAACAGTGTACTTGCTCTAAACCAAAATGCCTTTTAATTCGTAGGTCCCCAAAATTTCGGTTTAAAGGAATTCTACTGTACAATATCTTTTTACAACACCCTCTCTATCTCCACAGGATCTTTGCCTGACATCATCAATGAAGGCGTGCTGCTCGGTCTCTACTCAGATACAAACTCTTTTATCTCCTGACACAAGAGACAATCTGGATATTGTATGTGTAATTTTGCATATAAAGTTCATCATACCCTTAAAAAAAAAAAATAATGGCCAAATGTCTTTGATGTAGACTGCATGAGAGTGTGGTACAGATCAATCTTTGATAGTGTTTGATTAGGTCTGTAGGGAGTGAGGAGGAAGTATGGAATTGGAATATTGATTATACATTGATATTAGATATTGGTAAAAATGTCAGTAGTAAGTGAGATGATGATGTGGAGCTTTGAAGATGTGAATTAAGTGAGACTGGAAATGAGAGAAAGGATGACGTACAAGTGTGTTTAAGAGACTGAAGGACAGGCAGATGTGTACAGAGGAACATCATGTTTAATGTCAACGTGAATAATGAGACCTCGGGAATAACACGAGATTTGAAAATCCTTGAATTTTTCCGTTTTAGCCCAACATTTTATTACTGAAATAACGTGATTTCTGGTTGGTGGGTGTCCCTGGTGAGCACTTCTATGTATTTTTCTTTCACACTGAAACTATTGTCTTACTTTATTCCCCTTTTCTTGTGTCCTGTTCGTAACTCAGTAGTCATCCCTTATCTCATGCCTTTTGGAACATAACTCTAGGGTCACAAATTAAACATACTGAGTACTTTTGTTCATATAAGGGGTTTAAAGATGCCGAGTCTTCCTTCATTGGTGGTGGCCACTGTTAATTTCTGCTAGGAGTAGGAGCGATATTTTTTATGATTGTAAATAATATCTGTGATGTCAAGTGTTTTGAGATTTTGTGTGTAAATCATCTCTCTGCTGTTTGTGGTTTAATCTGTTCCCTGTTTTAACTGATCCTATTCCTATCATCTTACATTCCCCTGGGCTCCTCTATGACCCTCGTGTGTCTTGGAGCCCTAAAACCTCCTATAAGCAAAAAATAAACAAAATACAGGATTTCAAAACCAGAACCAGAACCTGGGAAATAGTGAGACATTTCTGTGCGTTAAGTGCTTATTCACACCAACACAGTGGAATCCGGATAAAGTCACCTCGCTTGAAGTCAACACGTGGCAGTGGTCCATTTTTTTTCTCCTTCATTATCTTTGTATTCTAGTTTCTACTGAAGTCAACAACCTGGGCGTGAAACTCGCTTTAAGTGAACACTCTGTGACAGAATGGGGGTGGTAAAATTCTTGGAAAAGGGTAATAAAATTAAAAGTAAGAAAATGTTTCATTCCCCTCTCTCCATTTTCAACCACGCAATGTAACGCACAATGAAGACTAGGCTAGTGGTCACTTGACATGTGCCATAACAATGCGACTAAGGGTGGGGGGAGACTAAAGGGTGGAACAGACGTGCGTGATGCAAGCCCATTCCGCCTCTTCATCAACAACACAATGCGCCGGATATTGCCTATCAAGTCACGTTCACGTGAAGTGCCTACCAGACCCAACAACCTTGTGTCTACCTCAGCACCACACATGTACTATAACTGTGATATGATAAGCCCAACATTAACCGTATAGCTGGTTACCACTACTACCACGGTGACCGCTCAAATCTTCTCGGATGTAATGGCTCAGTGAGACGATTGACGTGCCTTTTCTCATTGTGCTAGTCATAGCATTTGCCCTTTTGTTAAAACAAGTTAAGTAAAAACAAAACAAAACAAACTAAAAAACGCACGCTTACCCAAATTTCACTTGGTGCGGGGAAATATGTAACAATCTATGCTAAACACACAACAAACGCACACAAAAATTAAAAAACAAAGAAAACAAAACATAAAAAACTAAACCGAAACAAAACAAAAAGCCACCCATAAAAGCAACAAGGGCAATAATGTACTGTGATCCTGCCACATATTTTTCATTCAAGGGTTTACATCCTTGCAAATTGATAAACCCAACCTTGCTTTATCCGGATTCCACTGTACTACCTTTGACTCAACTGAACAGGAAATGCTTGTCAAGTAGACAACGTGCTAACAAATTGGCGCTAAGGGAGTGCAAGGAAAGCAAAATGAACACTTGACCATGTAGACACTGGTATATAAGTGGAGTTTTTTTGAAAATTTGGGTAAGCGTGCGTTTTTTAGTTTGTTTTGTTTTTACTTAACTTGTTTTAACAAAGTCCTGGGGTTCAAGAGTTGAAACTAGCAAAGTACAAAGCTAATTTAACATCCACTGTAAAATGCCCTGCAGTATCTCTCTCCATTTGTGTGTGCATGTGCCCTTGTCCTGATTAATAGACGCCTCACGGCCTTCTTTGGAATTCGCCGGCCCGCTAGGAATGGAACCCACACCTGTTCCACTGTATTTAGAGAAAAAATTTAACACTCAAATGAGTTTTAGTTTCCTTCTCTTACCTGATTTAACTTTCTTACCTTTTGTATTAGTTCTGAAGCTTTGAAGTTTGTAATTTTTTACAGACATTGTCATTAATTTAAATTCAAGGAACAAGCTAAGAAGCCCCAGCAGCTGGTTATCATGATTTTAAAATGCTGCTACCAAATTTAATATAAACTCTTTCTTTATTGAGCTTTAAATTGAAAGAAAATATGGCCAGCAAAGTATTATTAGTACATATTATAAAAATCTGCTATTAATTACAAAGAAACATGTTTTTTTCTTTCACAAAACAGAATTTTGTATGCTTTCCATCAATAAGTAGAAAGGACTTTAGGTTGTTTGATATCGATTCATGATGCCCGGGAGTAAAGAACAGATTCTGACTGCAAAGGTTTTTCTTTTCCAAGGGCCATTAAGTCCTGAAGGTAAAACGTGCACAGAAAGTGGTTTTGGACCAAGTATATTTTCTTAAAGTCCAGACAAGAGCAGACGCAGGCAAATCTTTTTGACGCTGAGACTGACAGGTTTTATTTCAATCCAGACTGTGAATGCCTCTAGGAGTTGTTGAGGACTATCCCTTCATACCGCCAAAGCAGTGTTGGGACCCAGCTCCAGGAGCCGGGAAAAATTCTGGATCTCAAGAAGTGAAGACAGGCAGAGGATCAGTCCACCGTGCCTAATCTTGCGTGGCATAATGAGAAATACAAGAGGTATTACTCGATCTTAAGCCAAACAATAGTTGCCGTTACCTTGGTGGGATCTGCTCATGAGCTAATTGACCACAGGGCGTCACAGTACAATTTGAATAATAGAATTACTAGTGTCAAAAAAATGTGTCGACGTCTACTCCGTCTGGACTTGAAGGAGAAGAACAGGGGTGGTGCTATGAACTTTTTAAGGCATGGGGAGGGCAGTTACTCTTCGGTGGAAATAGAAACAGTATTCCCTAAACTAAATCAAATTCATGATAGTATATTAAGTGAAAAAAAAAAAAAAGCCACATTCATGAAAGTGAAAGCCTCAAAATAAGCCGGTTTGTTGACTCTTTGGAAAAAAACATGATGTGCATACACTTCCAAATCCATTCCATTTTAGTTGCACAAAATGCATCCGTGATTTGCACTTGCTGCATATCCAACTTGGGCAAACAAACATGCAGTTTTCTTGTTATCCAGAGTTTTTTCTCCTGCTCCTTGGAGCCAGATCCCTACACTGCCAAGGTAGTATGAAGGGATAAGGATAACAACGACCTGCACATGAAGTCAACACTACCGTATGCAATGTAATGTAAAATCCTTGCAAAAAAGTCAAAGAATGTTAAGCTCGCCTCTTCATTTTCAACCACTCAACATTACACAGAAAGGTGGCAAGGCGATTCAGACACTACTTGGCTACTTGTCACTGCGACTAATCTGAAGGGGGGGGGGAGAGAAATCAAAGGTACGTGAAGCAAGCACAGCAGCATATTCTTGCCAACAATAAACACAATGTGCCGGATATTACCTCTCATGTCTCGTCCACGGCAAAATGCCTACCCCACCTATCAATCAACCCTGTCTACCTCGGCATCACACGTGTATATTTTTTTAACTGTGTATAGTACGTTAATACCATGGTGACTGCTTACACTGAGCTCACAGTGAGACGATTCGCCTGCCTTTTCTCATAGTGATGCGGGTGTAGTCGCAGCCATTGCCCTGTTGTTGAAATTAAAACAACCAAAAAGAAAAGAAAAAAGAACAAAAGAGCAAAATAAAGCACTTTTACCTGAACGTCATTACAAACACAAGCACACACAAATAACTAAAAAATAAACAAAATAAAAACACCCATAAAAGCAACAGGAGCTATAATGTACTGTGATCCTATCACATATTTTCATTCAAGAGTTTACACCCTTGCAAATTGACAAGTCAACCCTGCTTAAATCAACACTTTTTCTTGGTCCAGAGGTGTTGACTTTATCCCGATTCCACTGTATATAAATTTAATTTAAAAAATTAATTCCGTTATCAGGTAATCATTTATTCCAACAATCTTTGTGAACAAAAGAAAAGAAGTTTATTTCTCTTAATCCACTCATTCAAAAAAATTAGTCGGACAACTTGAAATCTGAATATGAAAAAGTGTAGAATTACATTTCACACGGTACATTTTCTTCATTCATATCATACTCATTCTCACCCTCAAAATTCAGAGTAATCAAAATAACATAAGAATCTATGAAAAATATGTACAAACACATGTAGTGTATGAGTTGGGTCAGTCTTGGAAAAAAAATTATCAGTTTATAAAAAAAGACAACACCAAAGAGGAAAAGGAATGAATGATGAAGTTTTCACACATTCAAGTCTACACAACGCGGTATACTTTGATTATATATTCCAAACAAATACATCAACTCTTATATCTATCTAAAAAAGTTATCTGTTTAAGTTACTGTCAAAAAGGGAAAATGGTAAACACATAAAAATGTGACAAGGTAAAGTGATGGACAAACAAACGATTGGAAAAGCTTGAATGAGGAATATCATTCTTTCTTTCAAACATAATTTTCTTACCCTTATAAATTGCATCATTCATTTCATCTTTGGCACTTCCTTGCTTTAGTTCAGTAAATGCAGCAGCCAAGCAGATACAAACCACAAAACTTCTTTGTATCAAAGTCAACACCCACTATCAATAAGACACGAAATTTTTAATATCTGACTTGATGCACGGTTACGTCAACCCCACTACAACATGTATGACAATAATGTTCAGTTACAGTCCATTCTACCGAGAGAAAAAAACCCTCAGCATTTTTTCTAAATAACTGTTTGGTTCCTGGACAGATCATTTTCAAATTGTGAATCGTATTTGTCTCTTTTGAATGTTTTACTCAGATCTGTTGTGTCTGTCTAAATTAAATGGGGTGTTTTTTATTCTAAAAAACCCCCCCAAAACCCAGGCAATTTTCACGTTTCCTCCATAGTCATTTTAAAATCTTATCTGTGCAGTCACAGTTTTGTGCATTCATTAACAATAATTCAATGTACTTTACTTTGAAGAAAAACTATTTCTAGGTTATCGATTAAAAAATAAACTATTGTAAAAATTCAAATACATTAGACTTCTTGTCACGTCAAATGCAAAGACAGACACCAGGTCCAAAAATGGACAGATATTGCTCAAGTTTGTAACTGAATTGAGACAAAAACAAAGCATTCATGGACAGACAAAAAAAAAAAAAAGCTATTCAGAATAAACGCTGTTTTTTTTCTTCCTTGGAACGGACTATATTGTTTCATTTTCAGTTTCCACTGTCTTGCTACATTTACTCATGCTGGGTAAGCAGCACCAGGATGAGCTCATTCACTCTCATTTATTATCACAGGTTGGGAAGAACCAGAAAAAAAATAAAACTAAATGTAAGTCAAAGCTGACAGGGGTAATCTTTGCAATAAAGCAAAATTGATGGGAACACTTTAATGATAATAATTTAATCATTAAAAAAAAAATAAAAATATGACCACTCTCCTTAATGGCTGAGTAGAATAGGACTGACATTCTCCCTATGGATGATTGAATGAAACATTTCATTGAAAAGAAAAGATAAAGTTTATATAAAAAAAACAAAAAAAACAAACAAACAAAAAAAAAAAAAAAAAAAAAAACCCCAAAAAAACAAACAAAAAACCCAAAATCTCACCAGCTCTTTGGCTCCTTCAATTTGGTGTACAGATTAGACAAATAAATTTTTCCCCCTTTCTTTACACATACAATAATAATTGCATGACAGAACAGAAACTTCCTATAGTACTAACGCGTAAAAACAAAAACAAAAAACAAACAAACAAAAAATTTAATCCAGTCCAGTTCATATGTAAGCTTCTGCAATAAACCTATAGTACCATCCTATAAAACCTGCAAAGGCAATACCTTTTTCCTCAGCAACAGCGTTGTAAAACTTTAAAAAGCCAAAGTCTGAGGTAAAAAAAATAATTAAATATATAAATTAAAAAAAAAAAACACCCGTCACAGCCGGCCCGTTCTGAAGGACCTACAAGTCATATTTTGATAGCCTACGCTATGGAAATGTCCAGCAAAGATGTTCCCTTGTCTTCCTATATTTCAGATGGTCATGTTGAACTTATTAGGCTGTTGGGTTGTTGGACTGGGTATTCCTGTGTCTCAGACCTTCCTTCTTGTCCGAAATGGATCCATCTCTGGCAAAAAGAAAAGAAAAGGAAGAATTGAACAATGATATTACTGCCTGGTACAGCCAAAGATATAGATTATATTTACAAAACAATTTATATCTATAAATATGTCTGTAAAAGAAATAAGTCATCTGCAAGCAGTTGAAAATTCAAGCAGGACAGTTAGGGAGCATATGAACCATGCAGTTTTAATATATAGTGTTGAAAAATTACTTAACTTTAAAGACAACAAATGATGACATTTAATAACTCTTTAAAAGTGAATGATACAGGCATTCAAAACGAACGCTCATTGCTTAGGAAGTGCGGTTCCTTTGGTCTAGATATAAGTGTACATCATAGATAGTCTTTTTTTAAAACCAGTAATTGGGAGAGCGAAAAAGTGTTATTTGTTTATTGGAGGTTTTAAGGTCCCAAGACACACAAGGGACATAGAGGAGCCCAGAGAAAAGTAAGATGATAGAACTAGTTCAAAGAAGGAACAGACCAAACCAAAAAAGCAGAAAGAAGATTTACATAAAAAAATAAACATCATCTCTCAAAACACATATCACCACCACAGAGAGATGATTTACAATGTTATAGGCGTGTTGTATACGTAATGACTGACAAGAAAAAAGGGTAGACCTATGTTGCCATTACAGTTGGCCCTACCGCAAGTTAAACTTAGTTAACCATAGTTTATGGCTTTAGAGATTTCAAATGTGCTATAGTATTGTATGGTTAATTCTCTCCACAATTTTTCTCAAGTTGTTCACTCTCACAAGGCCTGTGTATTTACACAGCCACAATTGTAACAATACTAAGAATAATAAATTTGATAGATTGATAAAAATAAAATATTTTCCAGGAAGGAAAAGGAGAGTTCTTATAGAATTGATTATTTAAAAAAAAAAAAAAGTGCTGTTTATTAACATTACATTTAACACTGATAAGAAGGACTAATATCACAAAATTCAAAGCTACCCCCCCCCCCCCCAAAAAAAAAAATAATAAAAATTGTGGTTGGGGATGTTAAGAAGATTTAATAAGGGATGAAAAGATCAAGGTCAGGTTAAAATGGATCAAACACACTTTGCACTTAGGAAATTTTGTACTTTAGCATCAACATTTGAATGATGAGTGAAAGAGCAGACTTTGCAGCATCGTATGAATACTGCTTTAATGGTTGTTCTCTTTTCAGGCAAACTTTGGAAGTTTTTATTTCAGCAGAACAGAAGAAACATTTTTGTCATCCACAACAAACTGATTTTTGTCCCAAATCTTTCTGCTTCCAACAGTTGAATTGGTAGTTTTCAGGAAATATGCCTCTCTTTCTGTAGCTTTGGGTCAATGTACACTATATTTTATCATTTACAAAGACTTGGAAAAACAATGCCCAGAAAAGGGCAGAAGTTAAATCCACAGTGACGACCAGAGGACAAGGGAATTCAACTCAAAAGCCAGAGAATTGAAATTTATAACAAGGATGGCTCAGTTCTTTAGGGGAAATCATTTGATGATGAAGAGTTCTATTCAACAGGGTTGGACATGGTCAGTGTTTAAAGCGGTGACATGACTAGTCCAGCCTAGCTCTTGGTTCCATTGCCAACTAATCGGTTATGTGCTCTCGGGTACAGCACTCATTAAACCACACTTTAACTTTAACTCATTCTGTCAGAGAAAGATGTCAAACTCAGAGGTCCTCCCTGGTTGTAGAAAACATTGCCTCTGTCCAGAAAAGAGGATGCGTGTATCAGCTTATATATTACACATTTTCGTTTGTTGTCGAAAATGAACACAGTATTGTGAATCACTCTGAAGACCCAGAGAAATGCACTCTACAACCAGATTATTAATAGTATCTCTTTGTTATCATGAATAAGAGGTGGTAGATCTTCACACTAGGTCCTGCCTTAAAAATTGTCAAAGATTTGTTTTTAACAAACTTCAAATTTTAACACATGAATAAGTTGGTATGATGTCAAAGAATTGAGAGACAGCGTTAAATGTCAAAACAAAGGTTAGTTTGGTGGATGTATTAGTAAAGAAGGAATGCCATATTAAGATTCTTCCATTTCAAGTCAGCTTAACGGTTTAAACATTTTCATACAGTATAGAAGGATAATACGAGCATACAGTCCCCCAAATATTTGTAAAAAGTATGTTCAGGTTGTTGACACTTACTCCTTAAACTCGAAGAAGAAAGGCATAAACATAAAGGGTATCCTAAAAGTCTTTTCCAACTTAGTCATTAGCTTGTTATGGAATGTTCAAAGACATTCCTTGTCTACACCGTAGGTCACATAGCATACTTCAAGCTTAATCAAGGAAAGTGTTCTAGCATTGTTGTTGATGGTTGAAGAGCTTCCCCTTCCCTAACCTGGAATATACCTAGCCAATTAAATATGCAGAGTTGCCAACCCCAGAAATTTTTTCAGAGGGAGATTTTTGGATAAAAATCTGGAGATTTGCCTTTTTTTTTTCTTTGAGAGAAAAAAATTCAAGAACTACAATAACCTTTGACAGCTATAAATCATTCATTTTTTACAAGGGGAGGGGACGGGGGAAGGGGGAAATAAGATATACACACAATTTGACAATATTAGCATCATCTTAACCTTACCAGTTACTGCTTATGAATAGAGAATAATAACAAATTATCTATTTTATCAATTATCAGTATTACCTGCAAAGAACTATAAAATAATGTTAAGGGCATTTCAAATATTCAAAACAAGTTATCACCCATTAGAAAATCCCTCAGAAAACCCAAAAATCAACAAGATGCGGCTTGCAGACAAAAGTTGTTATTATCCCCCCTAACGCAAACGTCGTCCATCCACGATAGACAGCCACCATTTTGAAAATCACTGTATCGCAAGTATGGACTGTTGACAGTTGTCTCAGAGGTGGCAAAATGTATATATACTAAACTTCAATCAAAAACAATTGAGAGCTATCATTTCCACTTTTTCAAAGAAGTTTTATTATTCCCCACTCTCATGGCTGAATGATATCTTGATTAATTGTTTATCACTGTGAGTTGATCCACTGGATCCATTTTCGTGAGATTCCATGTAAAATTCATGAGAGCATGAGATGAGCTTATTTTTCAGGAGTCTCCTGCTATTTTCGTACGAGTTGGCAACTCTGAATATGGACTTCCCTGAATGTGAGTTTTTTCTTTTCTAAAATACAAATTAAACAAGTGTAAATGATTCAGTTTTTTTTGCAAATTCTGCTTGAGCAAACTCACAAATTCAAACTTTTGGAACACCCCATGTAGAATTTAAAAAAATTCTCTTTTGAATAGATGCATCATGATTAAAAAAACAAAGCTGAATAACTTTACACATTTTATTCAATCATAGATCTACTGTTTTGACTTTTATCTACTTCAATAAAATTTTTGATACCTTTAAATTAGATCAAAAGAAAAAAAAATACAAAATAAACATTGTCAAAAGAAAAAACTAAGATAGTTCCCGTCCAATAAGACTGGATGAAGCAGTCAGTCATAAAGTGTGCTGGCTACTACACATGAAGAGTTTCTCAAATAATTTAGATTAATTTGAGTTAGCATAGGTAAAGCCCATGATGTTATGGGAAGGAGGGTTATAAGGATAAAAGACACAGGGGGAACGTAAGGCATGAGGTTAGGATTCAATGGAATGTCATAGTGGAAATGGAATTGAAATCCATACACAAAAAAATTACGAGCTGCTTTATTTTTTCTGCCCTCTGTGACGAACACCTTCCTTCTTCAAAGAAGAACTGTCACTGAAACAGGATAAATAAGTGAAGGAAAGAATATGAAGACTTCAAAGCCTTGAGAAAATATTCTAGAGCAGAAAGCAAACATAAAACCTACTTCCATTTAACCATTAACATGCCATCATGTATTTACCCAAGAGACATTCATATTATTTTGCTGATGTCAGTTGTGAATTTTTTATTTATTTTTACGTTTCAAAGCTTACGGAGTGGAGTCATTCCTTGGGAAAGTGATGCTCCTTCAACTGCATTGCTTTCGTCCATTTACATGTCTTTGAAAGTGAGACTATAGGCTTCTAAATGTTATAACAAAAGGCTTCTACTTCTATGAGGTTTAAGCCTGTTTTGTTCTGAAACACCAAATTTGCTGGAGACTAGGTTTAACATAGAACACACACGTATGATCACATGAAAAAAAACCCCAACAAAAACAAAAACGAAGAGTGAAATCTTAGAACATCCTCGTGTGGCATGGACTCAATTGCAAGTCGCTCTATTTGACTAGCAGCTGTGAATTCCCAGTGCTATTGCATGTCAAATAACTTATTTTTCAACCCATTTCTGAAACTGCTCTGTGATCAGAGGCTTCAATAGAGTGAAACAACAATGGTTACGGCAACTAAGAAATACACCATGAAAAGGGGATTCTTTAAGCTTTAGATTGATGTCTTCATCATTCTTCACTCATTTAACATTAGATGGATGTCAAAACTTTTCAGCCCAGCCGTCTAGATATCATAAAGGGACATTGACTTCTACAAAAAGTAATATAGTAAAAGCTTTGCACCATTTCAGTGAAAAGTTGGCCACCAAAATCAAACTTTGTAAGCCTTTTACTTTTTCTATATTTGAAGAAAATAATTACATATTATGAAGTTAAAAAAGAAATGAAAATGATATTTCACGGTTAAAATTGTTGATCCAGCGCAAGGAGCTGGGCTTTGCTAACAGAAAGAACTGGTTCAACATGTTAAATCTACTTACACATCTTGAGCATTATTGGCTTCATTTTCAGCCTGCTTGTTGCGCCTCTTCTCGTAGATGAAGATGATAAAACACAGGACCACCACCTCTCCAACAATACCAAGGAAAGGCCACAAGGCAGCAAGCTTGTCTGAAAATTAATATTGTGTCATCAAGAAGATGTGAACGGGACAAGTCTTTTAATTAAAAGCTGAACATGTATGCTTTAATCTGGAGTTAAAACACAAACAAGAAAAGAAGAAATTATCCACAACTGAAGATTGAAGTCTTAGCGCCCCAGGCCCCTACCCCTTCCCAAAAACTTGACAATGTGCCTTGTAATTAGGAATCATGACAATGGCAAATATAATTTTCCACCACAAAATTATTCAGGTAAAGGCCTGGAACCTGTGTCATGGAGATGAGATGGATGATGACCAGTGTTCATTACTATTACCTTAGATAATTATTCAAGGTTTTTGCTGAAAAAAAAAAAGGAAAAAAAGAAAAGAATGCCCTGTTAACACCCATATAGAAGGCTATATATAAATTGCAGACCTGCCGTTCGGGTGAAAAAAAAAAAAATCAGTATGATCGCCTTGAAAAATCAGTATTTGAGGAAAAAAATCGGTATAAAGCTAATTTTTTAAGCGCTTGACTCACCACTGACAGCTGAAATTAGTAGATTTGCGATACGGTGCCTATCAGTCTACTTTCAAGTTGACGGGTTTCTCCTAATTGAACCACAATCATGACGATGGAAAATTTGACATTGAAACAGTATTTACACTACACAAAACACAAGCTCCGTCTCCACTCTTGCCCAACTCTTAACCAAATGGTCAGGAGGACAAAAATAGAAGCAGGTCTCACCCCTCGCAATCATTTTCACCTTTAGCAGCAGGATATCCGCCAACAGGTTGAGGGACATGCCTGGCTGACCAAATAGATAGACTAATATCCAAGTGTAAAACAAATGAAAACAAGCAATTAATCCATAAGCGAAGGGTACAGAATGAGAAACCTAGTTGACCGCAATATAATGTAGTAGAATAGTAGTTTGTAGCCGAAACGGCCAGAGTCAAGCGCGTAGCGTAGCACTAGGCATTAGTATCAGGTAGTCTGGCGTGCCACTCTGGGGTTGATTAATTGCTGCAGTTCAATCACTTTTGTGCACGGTTGTCTTAAGTAACAAGCCAAAAGCAGATACAACAATTAAGCATCGTTTACTTGAACCACAATGATAGCTTTCGGCCCTGGCTTATCTATCGAGCGTGGCACCTTTGATCTCGCCTCACGGAGGGACCAGAGCAGAGGGCCACATCACCTGTTATCACAGTCTCCCCCCCCCTCCCCCTACAACATAACAACCACACAAGGTATCCAAGGAAAGCTATTCTCCCCCAGCAAAGCCATCTGGGTCTGCTGTTTTTCAGTCACATTAAAAAAAAAAATGAAATTTTTTTTTCTTCACCAAATTAAATCGGTATTACTGTACCGCAAATCGGTAAATCGGTGTTTTCCAAAATTTCCTACAAAAAATCGGTATGAACGGCAGGTCTGATATTGGTTGGGGAAAACCCAGTTCTAAGCATCCTTTAACTGCAGGAGTAGGCCATAGCTGTTTCATGGGGTGAGTGAGGAAGCTAGTTTCGGGGCATGTTAACACCTGAAAAAAAAACCACAACGCACCATCTGACATTGTCTTGTGTTTATTTAGATGCCTTAACCAATGAGATTTTATAAAAGAAATCACATGACTCTGACATTGACTTAATTCTACATTAGAAGGAAATGTCGGTTCAAGGCCGATTTTCGCAAATGCCAATTTTTGTCTACTATTTCTGCTCTAAACAACAATCTAACCCTTTTTTGACATGAAAAGTAAAAATCTATTAACTTTTTATTTTTTTCTCTAGGATATTGCACAAACACGCACACAAAAAAAAAGCCAACAAAACAAACAAAAATAACACCCGCCCCCCCACCCAAAAAAAAAAAAAAAAAGATAAACAAAAGCCCCTGCAAACTTGCCACATACCTTTGACACGGACAATAAGAGTCTTTGAGTTGGACTGGTTGAAATATTCAGAGTAAGCTGTGCATGTGTAATCACCAGCATCCTCAAACTGCACATGCTTGATGACAAGACGGGCATTTTCATAATCATTCAGAGAGGTCTGCATGACACGCGCTGCATCCGAAGCATTCAGAACGTTGCCATTTTTAGTCCAGGTAACCACAGCACGTGGGTAACCTTTCACATTGCATCGCAGCTCCATTGTGTCATCTTCAATGAGATTCTTGGATTTTTCAAAGTCCATAACAAGAGGAGCAGCTAAAAAATATTTAAAAATTCAAATTAACACAGATACTATAGGCAAAAGAATTAAATTGGAGGACTGATAGGAAGAAGGCAGAAAAGACCAACCAAATAACTCATGTTTTACTGTTATTTTATTATTTAGTAAAACATTTGCCGATCATAAAAGTGATCATTTTGCCTTGAATTTTAAGTCCATTTCTTCTTCTTCTTCAATTATATCGACTGACTCAGTGGAACTGAGTATTACTGTCGATGCGGGCATAATTTTTTAATGGACACCGTGTCTGGTATAGTATTATCTAACCTAGACAGTCCGGATCCGATTTGAAAAATAAGTATCCAGGAGCCAAAAATTTAGTATTCTGGAGACATAGTCTGCACAAATTGTACAAGCCAACCAAAACTTATTCCTTCCGCCATTTTAAATGGTTTACAAAGACAATAGTTAAATGACATATGAATAAACAAATGTAATAAAATCAAGTATTCAAAAGGTATCAGTAGTAAGCCACTAGGAAAGTTTTTCTTTGAAATATCAGTAAGCTATGCTTAAACTTAGAGACGTAGGCAGCTCACAATCCAAAATAACAGATCTTCGCTGATAAAAACAATTTCCACATTCTATCATTTTATTCCCTTACACACATCAATTCATTTTCCTCACAAATATAACATATTTAATATTGCCCCTGTAGAGACAGAAAGTCAGTTAAAGGAAACTACATTTAAAAATTAAACCAATTATATCAGAAAGGACTCAATTGTATGTACAGGCTAAACTGTACTTTTATAATAGAAAAGATGAATGTAAAAAAAAAAAAATACACCAAAGAAGATGTAAAAGCCATATTCCCTCTTCTTACCCGTGAAAGGAACAGCACAGTCATAAGGAGCGTCCATATCTTTGAAGGTGAATCTTGCAATGTACAGATCAGCATCATCACGGTCTGTTGAGATAAGATTCAAATTGAAACTAATGATGCAACTTGTGCAATTATTACCAGGGATGTTTAAATTGAGTCTAAATACAGGGAAAACTCGAAGATAGAGTATGCTAAGCAGCTATTAAAAAAAACAACAAAGAAGAAGAAAAAGAAAAAGAATGAGAAAATACTTACTGGGTTCTGAAATCTCCAGGGAGTGGTTATCAGGAATTTCTTTGAAACGTTTATGCTGCTCCAACTCAGTCACCAGAGTATAATTCTTCAACCATTCAACTTTGGTGATCTCCTTGGAAGAAGCGACTCCACCCAGCTTGCAAGACAGGGTGACAGACTTTGGGTCCATGCCATATGTATAGTTAGCTGTAACTTTGTCCTCTGATGATAAGATAAAGAACAACAACAAAGAAGAAACCCATGATGACCAGGATCAAATTAATCAAGCAAATGAAAACAATAGAAAAGAAGAATATATGGACTTCTAAACCAGAGACCATTGCTAAAAGCTAAATTTGTGTCTTTCCTTTCCTAAAAGTTTAGGACTTGTTTCATTTACTAAAAAGTTAAGACTTCAACATGTCGTTTTTATGCCATGAACTTTCATTTATTTTTTTCCTTATTAGCAATTCACACTTGTCGCAATTACATACAAATATTATCTTAGTTATTATTGTAAGCAGAGTGGAAAACTGCATATAACCTGGAGTTTGAAGTAGGATTCTGAACCACTATTATCCTGTGAAGTTGTATCACAAGTGGTTCATAGTTATTCCACAACATTTTCTTAACATCAGCACTCTGAATTACATACATCCAAACAAAAGATCACATGATGTATCAACTGGTACAGCTTTTAAACAATTTTCTCCAACTAAAAAAAAACAAAAAAACCCCAACAAAATTACTCTAGTATGAAAAATTTTATAATTTAAAAACGTACATTAGAAAATGAACAAACAAACCATTAAACCAAAAAAAAAAAAAAATGTATTCAAACAACCATGGAGCTCCAAAACATTGACACAAATCAAACAATATAAAAAGAACAATGCTAACCTGTGGGTGCTAAAAGTTGGAAACTGGCAGAAGAAGATCCATGTTTGCATGTGTAAGTCCCAAAGTGCTCAGGCATGAGTTTTGAAATGACCAAGCGGTTGTAGTAGACCATGGTGTCTCCATCATCTTTCACAGTGGCCCACTGATTTTTGGATACACCAATCTCTGAAGGTTTTGTCCATTCCAGCTTTTGAGTCGTCTTTTTGGCTGTCACAGAGCACTCCACATCCAATGAGTCTCCCTCCCTCCCAAAGCGTTCTTTGGTGCTGGGTGTTATTTTGACAACACCTGAATAAAGTAAAGAGGACACAAATTATAAATAGGAAGTAAGTATTGGGATCATAGATGCCATTAAAAAAAAAAAAAGAAGAGAGAAATTTAAAGAATAATTGATTCATATTTTGACCACTGACTCAATTCAAAACTTCGTAGCAAAAGTCTTTAGCAAAACTTAGGCTGTAAGCAGTACTCGTGGCTGTTTTTATTACGTTGGCAGGCGGTTGGTGGGTGTCCTTGGTGGAAACTTCTTTTTTTTCATACTGAAAATATCGTCTTACTTGTTCCCCTTTTTTTGTGTGTCCTGTTTGGTTTTCATTGTAAATTATTTCTTTGTGGTAATCATTTAAATGTGTTTTGAGAGATGATATTTACTTTTTAATCTAAATCATCTCTCTATTGTTTGTGGTTTGGTCTGTTCCCCCTTTGAAGTAATTCTATCATCTCACTTCCCCCTCCTGGCTCCTCTATGACCCTCGTGTGTTATGGCGCCCTAAAACTGCCAATACACAAACAAAGCTCTTTACTAATGCGAATTCTTTTAAAGAAAAGGATTTCAATCTCATATTAATTATTAATTGTAATTGTAGCATGTGCCAAAGCTTGTGCTGTTACCATTGTAAGGTGCCCATAAAAGCCCACTTGCAACTTCGGAGACAATTTTACATGGAGAATAACAAGGAGTTATACTTCGCAACACAAATTCAATTTTCAATTGCTTTCTGAAAGTAGCTATCTTGCTCATTTAGAGCTCTTATTTATTTATTCTTTGCACTTTCTCAGCATTGTGCTCTATATTGTAGAGTTCTGACAATCATAATCAAGCTATTCTACCATCGCTGCAGCTTCACAAAATTAAAGACAGGGTAACAAGTAAGACGCAGAGAGTAATTTTGTTCACAGGGGGAGGGTGGGGGGTTCTAATGATACTGGGTTTTCCTGAACCATATGCCACAGTTGTGTCTGACCGTTGTTTATCTGTTATGGGAGATGGTATCTTTGTCATTATAAATCAACTCTCTATGGTCATGCATTTGTTTTGACAGATGATATCATGTATTTTTAATTGTAAATCCTCTCTCTACTGTCAGTGATTTTATCTACTCTTTCTTTTACAATGACTTTCTTCTGGGCTCCTCTCATGTGTTTTGTGGCACTAAAATAATTAACATAAAAAACAAACAAAACCTCTAGCCCTTGAGAATGCCATGAGTCAAAGAAATCTATGATAATTTCATAACTAAAACCGATTGCATTTGGCTAGGACAGTGCCATGAGTAAAATCTATTGCCTGTAATGAGGCGGCAATAAGTAAAACCAGTGCTCAATGACAAACTGGTCCTGCATATCATCGGCTAATAATTTATAATTGGCAGTTTCTTTGTTACTGTGTATGTAATGTAATATGCTGCAGTGCCTGTTAACCATTACATTGATTGTGAGTCAGCTGGACATGGTTACAATTACAATAAAAACTGTACATAGACCCCACACCTGGTTACTATGTAAACGCTTAGACACTCATTTACACCGGAGATACTGACAGAGAGATGAACTACTCGCTCAATTTCGTGTAATCAGGTCACAGCCGTGACTGTGAGGGTCACGCCGTATCGAGTATAGTCTGTTACTTTTATTCTCTTCAAAGAGATAGGGAAGGGGGTTTTCCGATGGTTGTTTTTGGTGCGTGTGTGTGTTGGGGGGGGGAGGATTGGTGGATATTTTTTGTTTTGTTTTTTCTTCCTTTTTGGTGCAAATTTTGTTGAAGCATTTGATCGATTGTTCAATTGCTTTAACAGTTCCTCTCTCCGTGGTCAAAGTCCAATGTCGCATGCCATTACAGCTTCATCGGAGCACGTTGAGTTCCTGAGAGGAACACTTCCGTGGCTTGACTGTGTTATATGCTTGAACAGAAGTGGCGAACTGCCATGCATAGAGGGATGGAAGCTGACAATAACATGTCTGTTGGAGCTGTGGGAGGATCTCAAGATGAACTACAACCTTCCTTTCCTCCTCACAAATCGCCTTAACCAAGACTGTCTGGAAAATATGTTTTCAATAGTTCGAGGCAAAGGTGGCCACAGAATCAATCCAGATAGTCGGGAATTCCGGTCAGCTTTGAGGCAAATTATGGTGGATGCCACCCTTCTTCCTGGCCAAGGAGGCAACTGCGAAATGGAGGCTGATAATTTTCTTTTCAAGTTAGAAAATAGTGGCAAAAGGGGGTGCAATGGCTGTCAAAACGCGCCTGAATCAGGACATGCCACCTATCATCCGTCCGCTGGTACAAAATTGTACCAACTCATCTGTTCTGAAAGCTCCAGAGAAAGATATTGTCATCTATATAGCAGGATTTGTGGCTCGTAAACTGAGTGGAGTTGTATGTGATCTCTGCAAAATTGACCTCGTTGGAGAACGCACTGAAATGAATCGGCACGTTTTACTCTCCTTTAAGCAGAAAACGGACAGTTCACACGGTGGACTAGTTGTTCCATCAAGTTTACTTCACAACTGTCTGCAAGTCGCTGAAGCAGTATT
>JBCIKM010146199.1:0-13626 GCA_039654465.1 Melibe viridis | reverse complement strand
TGACTCACCTCGGCACTGTGTCTATACTATTTGCTATTCATTTTCATCTATTACCAGTGCCTGCTCCTCTTTTATTCTTGAACAAAGCTATGGGAGTTTTGTTTTTGCTGGAAGTTTTGTTCTTGATGAGACACCAATGAAGTTTTATGTTGCCCTTTTGGCTTCACAACCCAGCGATAAGACAACTCGGTGTAAAAGGCATAGGGCCAAGCTAGTCATATTGAATTGTTAACTACGTATGAAATATTTGCTTCTATTTAAGCAATAACAAAATTCTAGATTATGATTTATTATGCATGTATTAGTTGTTACTTGGCTAAGTCAAACAAAAGTTCAATCCTAACTTACTTAAGTCTCCAAAACCTTTCCCACATCCACCATGCGGAGGGGCAATATATCCATTCATAATTCTTATACATTCTGGCATTACATTTACATTGTTCAGGACAAGCCTTTACATGAATTCAACTATGTTATAGCCTCGTTTTTTATTATAGTCAATTTGTGATTATTTTCTCCTCTATTGCGTTAATTTACTTCAGTTGACGAGATAAAGAAATTTGGTGTCCAAAGGTGAGTTTTAGTTTTATCATCAAATATTGTCTGAATAGTCAGAAATAAAAACACTTTTCTATAATCTCTATTTTTTCTCTGATAGAGTTTGACCAATTCAACAACCCACATCCTCCTCCACCGAGACAACAACATGACCATTGTATGCATCACCAAAGAGGAAATTTCCTGGTCTCTCCTCCACATACTACCCATCCTGTTATGGCATGTCCCCCTCATGTTCATAACCATATCAGAAACATTGAAAATGAACAGCCAAGAACTTTGCATCCACAACCTCAATCTTTTCTTCCTCCATCCTCAGCATATTGGCATGGCCCGTGCTTGCAAAATTGGGATGGCCTTTACAGAATTTGCTTTTATCTTTTTGCCACCAAATGATGAAGCACTACACAGGGCAAGAAGCAAACACGTAGTGTGACACGCCTAGAACACTAGCCTACAGCGTGAAAATCACTACGGTAGTGTTTTCCCCGTGAACTCTCATGCCTTAACGACTACCGTAGTGATTTTCGCACACGCCTCAACGACTACCGTAGTGTTTTTGGCGTACACGATAAACACTAACTCTCAGCGAAAAACACTACCACTTACACGCCAGAATGACTACCTACGCCAAAAATACTACCGTTCTTTTTATACATCAGATCGACAATCCACACCAAAAACACTATCGTCATTTGTCAGTTTACTCGAGCGTGGTTATTTTTATAGTTAAGGTATCATACTCAAACTCAAAACACTTTCCAAGTGTTTGTTTGTTGTTGTTTTGTTTTATTCTACAAGAAGGATGTAGACCGTCTAATGTTTTATTTTTGTTTGTTTTTGTTTTTTTATACGGCAATGTTCTAGGTGTGTTACAACGCGATTTTCTTAGAGAGATTACTCACGCCATAAAGACTATCGTAATTCGTCCTTTGTGGTTGTTTTCGTGGTTGAGACATTTTGCTAAAAACACTTTCCCGGTGTTTTTTTGTTGTTTTTTTTTAAGTAGGGACGGGTCCTGAGAGCTATTTTCTCAGATTGACTACCCACACCAAAATCACTACCTTCAATTTTTAGACTCCAGATTTACAACCTACGCCAAAAACACTTTTGTCATTCGTACATTTACATAACTGCGGTTGTTTTCATGGTTGAGACATTATTCTCAAAACACCTCAGTTGTCTGCTTTTTGTTTTGCTGTTTGTTTCGTTTTCTTTTTTGGAGGGGGGTGTTTGTTTGTTTTGCTTTTCAAAGGAGTAATGGGTCCTGAGAGCGATATTATACTCAAAACACTTTCCGTCTGTTTTCGTAAAAAGAGATAATAATACTTTCCCAGTTTGTTTTTTTAAGGAGGAACGAGTCCAGAAAGCGATTTTCTCTGATCGACTACCCACGCCAAAAACACTATCGTTAGTTATAGACGCCAGATTGACCACCCACGATACTTGTCATTTGTCAATTTACATTACTTTGGTCGATTTCGTGGTTGAGAAATTAATCTAAAAAAAAAATCTAGTTGTTTTTGTTGTATGTGTTAGAGGGGGAGGGGAGGGGGGTTGTTTTGTTTTTGTTTTGTTCTTTTCTCTGTGGGACAATAGTTTATTTAGAGTGATAACAGATTGGCAAAGTGTTTTTACTGTAGTTGAAGAGCAATTTTTGCTTGAGAATAGTGCTATTGATATAACCAGAAGTAGTGATTTTGGCGTGAAGGCCAATGCAAAAATAAAAAAAAAGATAGTGTTTTTTGCACGGTGGTAGTGACTAAGGGGTGAGAAGCCGAAAAAAGTGAGGTTTGCGTCTTAATATCAATATCACATTCATTGCTTGAATTCAGATCTGGTGGTGGTAGTGGTTTTCACGACAATTAATCGGTTTAGTGTATTTAGCATTCTTGAATAGTCATTTTTGTTTTAGAGAATAGTTTTTTTGGCGTGAAGGTCGGTGCTATAAACACTACGAATAGTCTTATCGGCATTGCCAAATGATTATGGTAGTGTTTTTGGCATTGAGTGATTTTAGCTCGAGGGTAGTGCCATTAGCGTAGCCGGAAGTATTGTTTTTGGCGGCGTGAAGGGCTGTGCTGATGGTGCTTTCAGCATTGCCAAAATGACTACGGCAGTGTTTGTGGTAAGCGTGATTTTTGCTGATTACACCGGTCCAACTACATCAACAAACAAAAAAACAAAACAAAAAACAAACCCAAAAATAGTATAGCATTTCTGCAGCCTTTCCCCATCCATCATAATTTCAATAACCCAAAAGTCCCCCATGTTATAATCAGCAGTGTCTTTGTCGTTTGAATAAAATGTTATGCCCCAAGGTGGTATATGAATATCATTGATATGAAATTTTTTTCCACATTGCAAGATATCTATCTATGAATTACATCAAGAGAAAATAGTATTGGCACAATGCGGAGGTGAGTCAAAGCCATAGAGAGAAAGGAAAAAAAAAAAACAGGAAGTGTCGGAAGAGGGAATCGAACCCAGGACCTGCCATGGTACCGATTTGCCAGACCACTGCCAGAACAGCGGGCTTACCAACGGAGCCACTTATTTTCATCTATATCGAGTGTCAGCTGCTCTTTTCTTCATTTATGAATTACATACGCATTTTACTCTGACGGACATGTACTTAATCATTGTTTATGTTTATTTTGGTACATTGAGGTATCTTGTGCTATAAAGTGAAAGTTAGGGACTACACACAAGGCTTTTAATTAAAGGTCAAAGCCTACCCCTGTTATGTTATGTTATGTTATGTTATGTTATGTTATGTTATTGGGTGCATGGCAGAAAGGCACGGTGCTCACCTCTCACGCAAAAGGTCCCGGGTTGAAGTCCCATGAACGGTGAAAATTTCCTCAGTCAATTTGTGGTCAGTTGTCATTCATACATAAAATAAAATAAGAGGTCCCGTATGCATGCTGAGCTTCTTAAAGAACCCTTGGCATTTGGAAATCATAAAGGCTGCTGACGGGGAAAAAATCCAAAATTGATCTCTACAAAATGGTTATCCCGTGCTTCGCGCGGTATTTACTACCAGCAGCTTTGAATGGTGTTCCAACAGTGACATTCCACTATTGTAAGCGCTTTAGAGCAACCTATGTAAATTTGGCATCATATAAATCGATTGTTACATATTACATTACGGTAAACGCCAGAAGGCTTTTTTTGTAAGGTAAGGCTCATTTGTGAGGAAAACCACTCCATTGTATAAACTAAAAAGTTTTTGAAGTTTCATGCTGATTAATGAGAGTCCTTCAAAAGATAAACCAAGAAGTTGTATGATCATTGAAATGCAGCAATGTTTCATGTTATACTCCAACTCCATATATTCCACTCTGATACACATTCCATTTTGCTTTGTAATTTAGCAGGATAATAGAGAAATATTATGTGATACTTAAACCAATGAGATTTGGGTTTTGGGGTTTGCTTGTTGTATTTTTTTTTTTTTGGTAGTGTCTGCCGACACTAGTGCTTCATTCAGAACCTTGGTAATCTTTTAGTGTCTATGTATTTGCTAAAAAAACAAGACAAAAAAAAAAACAAGAATGAAAATAAGAACATTGAAGATCTTTATCAATAATCTCCCACAAATAACCCAAAAACCTCATTATGCCATTTCCGTATACAGTAAATGAGTAAAGCACTGATCTAAAGAGTAGCATTGAACTGCCAGATTAAGTCTTCATATCAGCCAGAATTTTGGTTCGCACTTACTGAAGGGATTGAGATCAGGACTTAATTTTTTTTAAAATTCAACTGTTCTTTATATGCAGGATTTTATAGGGATCCTTATGAACTGTACCTACTGCCTTCTTTTCCTCAAATCAGAACAGACTGGACTGTTAACTTAAGCTAAAAGTTCATTACCATTACAAAGCAAATATTGTCCCATTTTAGTTGTAGATCACAAGATTTCATGGCAGCATTTACTTTTTTTTTAAACTATGCAAGTGACGACTAATACCACAACCACTTCTACTACTACAACTACTACTTCTACTACTGCTGCTGCTGCTACTGCTACTACTACTACTACTACTACTACTACTACTGCTGCTGCTGCTACCACTACTACTAATAATAATAATAATAATATAAATAATAATAATAACAGTGATAATAATAATACTTATAGAGTGGAATGCAGTTATAGGGAGAGCCTCCATTCTGGACCACATTTCTCGTTATTCCCAAATACAAAGGTATTTGAAGAAAGTACTCTATGATAGTATTTCAGACGGATCCAGAAGTGGAGAAGGGGCTTGTCTTGGGAATTGATATGTAAACGAGAGATAGAGAGAGAGAGAGAGAGAGAGAATCAATATGAAGTTAATGGAAAGTAAAACACAACAAAACGAAAAATCTCCCAAAAACAAAAGCAGACACACACTAAAACAGAGGCACAACAGGCAGAGCCAAGACTATCGAACAGAATGCAAATAGCAGTGTATGGGTGTTTCTGAAAGAGAGCACTCAAGAGAGTGGCTAGAAAAAGCATGATGAAAATTCTAGCCAAAAGACAAGAAACAGAAGTAGACCCACCAAGGTCATTGGTGGGCTAAATGTCTTCATCCTTTGATTCATACTTGCTGAGACACCAATGAAGTTTTACGTTGTCCCTTTGGCTTTACAACCCAGCTATGAGACAACTGAGTGTAAAAGGCCTGTGTTGCATACACGTTAGTTACTATCCATCTCTCTATAGGCGTGTTGCTTATTTGTTGTTGGTGATAGCAATTTGTTGCTGAAGGCATTTCGCTTTCGCGGTTTGGTGTCGGACTTATGGATGTAGTTAGAAAGGGCGTGGGTTCGATTCCTACCGTGGCCAAGGAATTCCCATGAATGCTATTAAGTGTCTACATTCACACACACACACACACACATGTACACGCAAAGAGAGACACTCCGAGGCATTTTTCGGTTGATGTTAAGTGGTCTTGCCCCCACCCCATCCCGCATGTGCTAGTGTCTACATCATCGATTCTCTACCCTTCCTTGTTTTCTCCGAGCGCTTTGTTGTTATATTCGGTTACCAACTTGAATCAAACAGTAACCGGAAAAGTTTCTTATTCAGTTCAATCAAGGGTAGAACAACAATAGTGATAATGGCAGGATTCCGTTAACTAAGTATACAGTTCGCTATTCCCCAGTTTCTGATTTGGAATTGTCATTATTAAACAGTAATAAAATGTAAGGTTTAAAAAGGAACAAAATCGGGGATTTTCATATATCTCGTTATTTCCGACTTCTCCTTAAACATGAGATCCCAATGTACTTGAATAGAAAACTGATGTGATTGTGATCAGCTCTGCATTTTTGTCTCAGTCAGGAAAGGTCTCCATACTAGCATGGCACAGGACAACCTAGTTATGGCCCTTGGCTTTGGAAGATTCAATGCTCCGACAAGTCCGAGTGGAAATGAAATGGATCACATACAATGTAGACTATATGTAGAGATAACTGTTTAAAAAAAATAGTAAGGTTAAAGTCATTACTTGTAAGTAGGTTGCACCAAAGACAAAAAACCTTTTAATACCTACTAAATATCAGCCTCCCCATTTTACTGCCATTCCCACATTAAAGCCTGCTTTTCAGTGAATAATTTTTGCAAATTACTCATGCCTGCCTGAAAAAAAAATGCTGTTCTCAAGGTATAAAAACTCTCATGAATAAGAAAAATAGGTACACCCCACATTAAATGTTTCTGTCACTTTTATTATTAGTATTAGAATTAAACAACACATAAAGGAAGGAATAGATTCAAAGTATTTACAAGCAAAAAACATGAAATATAACTAATTCAAATAGCTAATTGGCTAATATAATTTTTTTTAAGGATGATATTCTCCTATATATAAAGCAAACAGAGCAGGACTGGATGGATCAAATGGTTTGAATACAGATTGGCTAAGCTGTTGGCTATTGCAGAAGTATTATTGTTCACCTACTTTCGAATAAAATTGATTAAATTTAGGTATAATCTTTTATTAAAAAATGGACCAAGTGGGGTTGTTTTTTTTTTTTTTATGAGCAAGTTTTGGATTTAAAAAGTCTATCTTTATCTTTATATTTTATGGTCCCCATCATTTCATTACATCAAACTCAAATTGAACAGTCAAGATATCTTAATACAGTAGAGCACTGATAAAGAACACCTTGGGACATTCCAAATGACTTGTTAATATCAGTTGTTTTTTTATATATCAATCAGAATGTATGTATTAATTTAACATCTGTTCTTTATAACCATCAGTTATATACAGTCTGTTTTAGAAGTCTGCTCCACTGTAATTGATAATCTTAGTGATGTTATTGTATAAGTTGCTATAAAATCCAATCTCAAAAACTAGTGTGGGCTGTTGGTGTGTGTTCCTGGTGGGCACTTCTACTTCCGTTTCTTATATTTTATACTGAAACTATTGTCTTACTTTTTCCCCTTTTCTGTGATGTCCTGTTTTTGTTATTTTGTTTGCAACCCAGTGGGCATCCCTTTTGGTACATAATTGCAGGGTCATAAGTTAAATGAGCTGGTACTGAGTATTTTTTGTACATAAAGGGGGTTTGAAGATCCTGTGTCTTCCTGAACCATTATGCTGTCATGAGTGATGACTGTATGTCAATTTTTGTGATTGTAAATCATCTCTATGTGGTTCCGATATGTATTTTGAGAGAGATGATATTTATTTTTTAGTGTAAATCATCTCTGCTGTTTGTGGTTTGATCTGTTCTCTCTTTGAACAAATCCTTTTATCTTCTTAACTTTCTCTGGGCCCCTCTATGACTCTCATATATCATGGAGCCCTCAAACCACCAACTGATTAACAAGCAAAACAAAAACCAGTAATTCTGTTGTGTATATGGAACCACTCTAGAGAATGTATATCTATTCAACAGCATATTCTATGCAAAGTTCTAAAATTGATTTGTTAGCTGATTGGAGTCCATAGTAATTAAGCACAGAAATTGAATTCCCATGACCTGTACAAAAAACTTGAGTTTGAAATCAACAAGCCATTCACGGAGTAAAAATAGTTTCTCCCTTGCTTATGTGCTCTACTTCTATTTTTTCAGACAATAGGTGACTCATTTATATATTTCTGTTGTTAAATATAATTCGCTTGGGAGTTTGCCTACACTGAAATATGTAATATAATTTATGCTGGACATATTCATTGTAGCTTCTTTTTCAATGTTATCCCTACATGTGTATTTATAGATTATATCAATATGGTATTTGTTATGTTTTAAAATTATGATTTTTCTTATGGGAGATGAGAATGCAAGATGAATTCCACTTTTTGTGGTGAATAAATTAGTTTATCTTTCTCTTCTTGCCTTTAACTCAAATTTTTTCTCCCTTATTCCAGTCCCAAAATAACAAAGAGAGCTTTTTTTTAAAAAGACAAACAAAACCAAATACATAAATATTCCTTGCCATTCCCAGGGAGTTGGTTGAACACAGAAAATTCTAAGACAGAGAATATATATTTTCTTTTTAGATTTTCGGGAATACAAACACACAGAAAATGTTGTCAATTAATTCAATTATATTGCTTCTTACTCATCCATCCATCCAAGCAGGGGCCAGATTTTTTTTGTTATTTCCTGCCTTTTCTTGTCCTATTCTATAGCTCCCTCTTTTAGATTACCCATCCAATATAATTACAGCACAAGACATCTCCTCTCTTAAAAGGCAAATGTGACTAGGATTTGTTTGGCAAAAACTAATTTCAAACTTTTTGAAAATCTGGACAAAAGAAAATTATCCATTTTTTTTTTTTAGTTTTCTTAATCTCACATAAAAGATAAACATGCTTGGAAGGAAAACACCACTTTCTCTCTCAGTGTCAATCTTTGCAATGAATATCTTTGACATTTTTCATCACATAAAAGTAGAAATAAGAAGAGAAATAAAGCACACAAATTTTACACTATCTCTAACTCTTTCAACTCATTTTGTCCAGTCAGTCTCTTTATTGCTATCCACCAAATCTTTTGTTTACGAGAGAAATGCACTCGAACAAACAAAACACACACTCACACACACATACATTATGCATTCATACATTCATAATGGTATTGAGTACAAGCACATTTCGTGGGCTGAGAAGCAAATCATTGTAACCGCAAAACCCTAAAAAATGAGTTGATCATCAATCTTGAACAGTCATTTCACAATCAATGAAACAAAACCACCGTAACTGTCCACTAAATTATCATTTCTTTTATTTGGTTGGTGACAAATTATTGTCACACACGGAATTCCCTTTAGAGCTTAACATTTGAACCTGATTTTCTCAATATGTGAATTGGGTACTTAAATTAATAATTTGCCTCTCAATCCGCAATGTGTTCAAGTGACCATTTTGACGTTTGTTTCAAATTCAAACTTGTGGAGGAATGAGAATTGGAATGTTCCATAAAAAAAAAGAATACAATTAGACAAAACTAAACCAGACTCTCATCAATGCTGCAGGGTTGACAACTGATCTTGCACTTCATCTAGATACTGGAGGCTGAGAAAAGTAAAAAAAAATAAAAAAAATGGAGGAGTTTTAGAATGGCAGCAGAAACAACAAAGACAATTAATTGCTGAGAGGAGTGAATGAAAAATAAATAATAATAAAACCAAGTTGGGGGATGATAACAAGCAAAACTCATAGTCACGTCAAGAATAAACACAACTTGGTCACAGTGAAGGAGGAAAGAAAGCTTCTATCAATTTATTTAAATATTGTAAACAGATCAGGCTCTCACTCACACAGCAACGGCAAGAAGCTTTTAGACAATGCTCCATGATATAGTTGTAATATAGTTATTATAATAAACTAGCAAATGCTCCCGCTTCTTATTTCCAAAAAAGAAGGGAGTGCAGGACTGATTTGAAAATCGGTTGCTTTTGATTATAAGATTATTTTTAGAGGGGAAAGGTGAAACAGTCATGACTTAACATGAAGCGTACAAAAACAATTACAAAACAAAAACAAACAAAATGGGGGGGTGGGAAGGGGGAGTTTGGGAGCTGCAAGGAAGTGAAATGTACTTGAGTGAAGCTTTAAAAAAAAATTGGTTAAAAAAAAAAAAACTTGGCTCACAAAGACTTGAACACACATCGCTTTGCTTGCAATGCCAACAAAGTAACCACTTGGCCACAGAGGCATTGATCCATGAGTGATACAGTACGTTTATAATCCCACGTCATTCTGACCTGAGCCACTTTTTGTTTTCCTTCTATGAATGAACTGACTTAGATAGGAACCGATGTTGTTTCATATTTTTTTTTTTAATTCAAGAGGATCAACTTAGATTTCTTACATCAGTTATTCTTGCAGTTACACAGAAACACAGACTCGGTATATTGAAAAACGATGAGGGTGGCAGTTTATTTTTTATGTGGCCAGTTTTTGTGTCTCTCAGTTGCATTGATCATAGAAGTCGCAAAGTTACTCCTTTATAGGTATAGATTATTTAATCATAACAATCAATTGTAAGATTTCATTATGTATGTGCTGAGCAAAAAGGATGCATTGTCTGCAATTTTTTCTTCTGAGCATTAATCGCAGTTTCCCCCTTCTATCCCTGCACATGGCAGTACAAAAAAGCTCTTGTTTAAAAGAAGAAACAATAAGACCTCTGGGATTAAATTAATGAGTTCAAAAAACCACATAGCTGTGTATCATGAATATGATACTGAAAAAATTCTTAATATCAACATAATGACAATAATTCAGTTGAAGAATATCATCAACTGGTGGATGGTAGAGTACACAACTCAACGATCCAGCTAGACTGGCCCTGTCAATACTGTCATGGTTACTATCAGCCCACACAGGCAAATAATTTGATGAGCCATTAGACACGTTGTGCTAATAAGAGCTGTCGGGTGAATTAGTACCCATTTGTAGTGTTAGTGGTAGAGAAAGAAAAGGTAAATGTGACATTGTACGGAGATTACACAACACACTTGGGTAATATGACTTCTTTTTCTTACAAATAATAGTTTCTGTTTTACTATTAGCATAAATGCAAAGAGAAAGAAAACAATCTGGGCTTTGACTCAGTTTTGCCAAGCTGAAATTTTTGGGTTGAACATCTTACATTTATACATAAACAGAAATTGTAGAAACTTAATTACATATAAAGTAAGATCTCACCTGCGCGAGATAGAAGACTGCCTGTGAAAGATGAAAAAGAGTTTTGAATTTTTTTAAAAACAGCAACTTATGAAATCTGATACTGTAGAAAGGATAAATTTTCATTACTAAAGAAAATAATATGATTATGATAATGATAAAAGATAGCAAGATCAAAGCCATACATTGAAAAATCATACAGGGGAACTTGGTCATAGAGAGAGTCTCCAATCCAGACCAAATATCTCGTTATTCCCGAATACAGATGTATCCAGCTAAAGAGAAAGAAAAGTTACAACAATGGACAGGAAGAGAGAGAAAAAGAAAAAAATGAATATAAAATTGATGAAAAAAAATAAAAAAACACCACAAAAAACGTACAGAGACAGGTGTGAACCAGGCCATCAATACGCTAGCAAGTAAGGCTATTTACCACCACGACAATGATGACCATAGACCTAAAGATGTGAAAAGGGCGAGGATTCGATTCCTACCATGGCCAAAGAATTCCCATGAATGCCGTAGAATGTTTATCCATCAAAACCAAGGCGCCCACACACACATGCACACACACATGCACGCACACAAACAGAGACACCCCAGGACATTTTACAATGGATGTTAAGTGGATTCCCCCCCACCTGCATGAGAATCTACATTGTCGAGTCTCTATCCTTCCTTGCTCTCCCCTAGCCCTTTGTTACTATTACTTTGCCTACTTGAATCACACCAACAACACAGAGTGACCAGAAGACTTTCCTTATTCAGTTCAGACAAGAATAGAATCTCAAGTATAAACCACTGGCAAAAATTTCTTGCTATTCCCGAGGATCTGATTTTGAATTCTTGTTATTTCAGTAATACAATGTAGAGCTTAAATAGGAAAATAAATAGGGGATTTTCGTATCTCTCATTATTCCAGACTTCTCATTATTCCTGTAGTCATTAAACCTGATGTTCCACTGTACTCATTTCATTGCCTAAAAACATGTGATATGATAACCAATCTAGACGATGAATGCCCATCAACATTGAAGGAGAAGTGAGGCACATCTTAACAAGACTCAAAGTCAGCAAAGCGACAAGACCAGACAATACCATCGCAAATATTCTAAAATGATGCTGCAGTTAGCTATCATATATATTCTCCACTATTTATAACATGTCTCTGTCTTGTCACCATATCCTCTTGCTGTGGAAAACTCCCAAAATTATACTTTTACCGAAAATGGATTGTATTTAGAAGCGAAATGACTTCAGGCCCATTACTCTCACTCCTATTTCCATGAAATGTTTTGAAAAGCTTGTTCTTTCTTGATTTATTTCATAAACTCAATTACACCAAGATCCTAATCAATTTGCCTTCAGAAGTGCTTTTAATACCATACACAGCCTCACTTATGTAAATTGACTAACTACTAAAAAATTAATGTAAATAAAATTCTATGGATAAAAAACTTTCTAACATCCAGATACAATATGTTAGCACAATCATTAAAAATTCTGAACACATCTTGAAATAACTGACAATGAACAAAGGTGCACCCCAGGGTTGTGTGCTCTATCCTGCCCTCTTCATAACATATGCAAGTGAGTGTAGGTCTGCCTTGACTTATGTTCCCATAATAAAGTTTGCAGACATCTTAATTTTACACTAAAGATTGAAAGAGAAAGATTTCACTTGAACAAAGCTGTTTCTTACCATTTTCAAGATTGAAACTTGACAAAGATAATCCCACACGAGAACTAACAATAGGTACCTTTAGTTCCCAGCAAACCCAAAAAGTAAAATTCCAGACCTTTTCCAGATGCATCTAATCAAATTTCAAATCAAAATTTTCAAAACTTTAGTATGATTGGCACATTTACCTTTCAATAATTTGAGTAGAGTTACGCACTCATATAATTAAAAATTCAAAAAGAAAAAAAATTCCTCTACTTGAGACTATGTTCTAAGTCAGCTCAACTAAAACCAAGACAATTAAATATATCTCTTGATTTCGTTATATAAAAAAACTAAAAAAATTACCCCCCCCCCCCCAAAAAAAAACAAAACAAAAAAAAACAAAAAAACATACAAACAACATTGACAACAAAATAAAAACCCATCAACAACAACATCAAAAACAAAACAGATGTTAACAACAATAACAAACTTAAAACCCATCAACTGTTTAAAACCTTAAATATGAATACTAGCCTATTGCAGAACAGCTGTGCATCAAGGTGCTCCATAAGAACAATAGTAATTAACATTGCTCTGAGTACTGAAGCTGAATGTCTCAATGTCCGTCTCATTTAACACTATACTAGCCTAGCACTATCACAATAATTGGAAAACTGAGAATCGAGAATAATAAGAGTTTAAAATCACTGATAAGTGATCTGGGTGCAACTAGCACATGTTTAGCCATTCAGATAAGTAAATTTGCGAGTTGTCAATCTCTGACAATAAGAACAGTGAGTATTAACAACAGAGGTGAAGTTTGTTATTGCCAGAAGCTGGAAATAGTAAAAAAATACGATTATTGTTTTCAGCAAGAGCTCCACAGGGATGGCTACTCAACTTCCGCTTCACTGTGTGCATTGGCCTTTCAACACACTATACGCTGAAAATAACAGACAGCTATCAAATTCAGTCCTGTTTACAAATCATATATCTAATTTCCTACTTTTTCCTGATCCTTAGAGCAAAAAATCTCAATTCCCAAACATTTCGAGGTCAGGAATTGCTAAATCAAATTTCCAGCTTTTTTCCCGGTTTCCAGACTTGCTGGGAACCCTGCATTTATCAAGATATCTTTCTTCATAATTCTTGCAAGCCATGGGCAGACCTGCCGTTCATTCCGATTAATCGGTATCATACCGATTTTTTGTTGAAAATTTTGGAAAATACCGATTTACCGATTTGCGGTACAGTCAT
>JBCIKM010145978.1:0-12500 GCA_039654465.1 Melibe viridis | reverse complement strand
CTTGAGTCCAAAAATAAAAGATCTGACAAAGCAGAGCTTTTAAAGATACGAGTGGGAAAGAAAGAGAGGAAAAGCAAATTGGAGGAGAGGGACCAGGATTAAAAGGAGGAGAAATGATACAAAGAAAAACTCAACACTGATGAATAAAATAGAAACCACACCACATATCTGTTCAGCCAACCCTTATACCATTTATAAATGCTCTTGAAAAGAAAAATTATCCGCTTGCGCGCATATCTCAGCTTCTATCTCACAAACTTGCAAAAGTCTGATGCAAAAAGGTTCACAACAAGCATTCGAGTGTGTGACACATGGAAAAAATAAATAAAAGAAAAACAAAAAACAAACAGAAATGCAATGAGGAGGGAGCTGATTTCAGCTTTGTAAACAAATCGCCCGTCACCAGTATCTGTTTCCTCGGGTAATCAGAGTATCATACAAATAGGCAAAACACATCAGATTCCAAGCAAAATCTTTTTTTTGCTCATTACCCCTGTCAAAACCTATTAGACTAGGAAAAAACAAAAACAAAACAACTATCTCTCACGATACAAAAAGTAACATTTTTTCTTATTTCCTATTACCTTGAATCACATTTTTTCTACCTCTCATTTCAAACTCCAATGTCAGCATAATGAAGGATCTTCCAGCTAAAATGAAATAAAAACATCTTTGAAAAGTGTCACCTTTAATGAAAACTTGAGCAAAAGATGTGACCATTCTCCCGTAGACAGAGATTTTTCCCCCCTCTATGAAATACCCTTACCTTTTGATTAAAAGGAAATAACATACAGAATATAGCACTTAAGTCCTGAACAATATCAGAGTTCATCAAATTTTCCATGAAGTGAAATTGCCTAGCAGATAAAAAAACAAAACAAAGACAACAACCAAGAATCACATTTAACATTCCTCTTTCATCACAAATTTTCCCATAAAATACCATCGGTACAGTCTACACATGAACTAAAAACAAATAACCATAGCTTGCGACTTGTATTACATCTCGGCACCATTCATTCACTTCTTGCCGCCACCCCACAACCACCCCTTCATCATGCCAGTAAGGCCTCCAATGGTTGACGCTTTCTTGGTCTCCAACTTCTCCTCCAGCGAGGGGAATTCCATGTGGTTCAAGGCAAGGTCAAAGAACAGAGGTCGACACGGAATGGGCTTGAAATCCGGAGGGAAACGGGCCAGCACAGCTTTTTTGCTGGCAGCGTTCTTCTCAACAACGTACTCATCCAGCCGGTCTTCCAGGGGCTGTCAAGGAGACAAAAAGGTCAGAGATCAGAGAATCCAACACATCTTTCAGTAAATACTCTAAAAAATTCCCATCCACTACTATAAATGGCATGGCATGTATTGAAAACATCTTTTGTACTAACTAAGGGAATATCTTGTACCTTATCTTTTTCTCCATTTCAATGGTATATTGTGTGACATAAACTTTGCTTCAATACAGAAAGAAAGAAACAGACAAAACAAACACTAGAGTGTCATTTAATTTGTAAAGCTTAGTTGAAAAATGAGCGAAAAATTCTGCTTCAAAACTTTGCTCTTGGAGCTGAAAACAGATTGGTTGTAAAAAATTGAAATAATTTGTAGTAACTATGAAAAAGGTTCTACACGAGAAGACTCAAGCTCTGTAATAAAAAGCTATGAAGGTGGAGTACAGTTGTTGCATAGTGTCTGTGTGACAAATATTCACACTCACCCTCTTGTCCTGCACTGGCAGCGAGACAGAAGTCTGCTCCCCGGTTGAATTGGAGTCCAAAATTGTGTAGGCCTGACAGGAGCAGATTTTGTTGTTGATGTCCTTTTGCAACGACTCCAATGATGCCACAGTTTTCTGCAGACAGAAATGTTGAAAATTCATGGTAGTCTGTAAAACCTAAGACAGACTGACAGATCACCCTAGAATTCTTTATATGACTGAGTAAAATATGGTGGAGCCAGCTAATAAAGCATACTCTTATAAAGAAATGATGGTTATCAAGAAGAGATTTTTAAGCACTTTAATAAGAGTGTGCATAAATCTCAACTGATATAAGGAACTGATACGAAGCACTCATTTTGAATGTCCCAAGCTGTTTTTTATTTCAGTGTTCTACTGTAATACAAACAGCCCCTCAGAACTATTTTTGAAATGAGACAGAACCTTCAATCTAAATGAACAGCTGCTGTTTGAATTTCATTGATACAATTTAAATGACCCTCTCCTTGGTTCAGCTTTGTCAGCAAGGATTTTAAGAAGTATGTTTTCTATGCCCTGTTTGTGGCTGATGAGTTAAATTGTTTACAAAGTTTTAGACAGTGCCTGCGTGACAATACAGTCTGTTACAATATGGAAACTCTCTCTCTCTCTCTTTCTTTTTTTTTTTTCAATTTTTTCTTCTGCATAATTTTCAAAATAGGAACTGAGTTATCGCAGATAAGATGATGGCTTTGACAAAAATTGACCAGAAAGCAGTAGATGTAAATAAAAAGTCCAATCCAGAAATAAGGCCTTCCCCATTCATCCAGGGATATGTATCGTTCTTTCTTAGATGCAGAGTATAGAGGGCAGTTTGAACGTTCAGAGAACTTAATTTGTGGGGTAAGAGGGTGGAGGGCATCTGTAACTATAAAAACTATTTTTCTATATCAGAAGGTTGTATAAAGTTTGTCAAAGGTAAGTAAATCATGTTTACATTTTTTAGAGGCTTTCTTTATCCTGTTTATTTTATCTTCATCCAAACATTTGGCATTTCCTCCCCATCCTATGAAAGAGAAAATCATAATTGTCCAAATGGTAGCCCTGTAAAACAATTTAATCAATGCGTTGTCAATGTTAAAGGACTTAAGTTTACAAAGGTCCTGAGATGCTTACCGCAACCTTGGGGGTTTTAGTTTGCTTCGAGAAGCCTTGGAGGGCCTTGTGACAATTGTCCAGAGCTCTTTGGTACAGTGCTACAGTCTCCTTCCACTTCTTAGCTACAAAGTAGGACTGGCCCTTATAGTATGACCTGAGATGAAGAAAGACAAAATAACAATTGTATGCCATTCTTTTACCGTTTTAAGCATCTGATTCACATTTACATACTGACATACATTTAAGGAAACCTTGGTTAACATAAAAGTAAAGTCAAACAGATTTATGCAGACTAAAAAAGATAGATAAGTAGAACTAGATGAGATGACAAGGGAATTGAATGGATGTCAGAAACTTGTAAGAAGTGTGAAAGTTTCTCATAGTCTTTCTTTCTTGCAAGATGCTTGGGTCACGACATCATAAATTCTTGTAGCATAATAGATAAAATGGAAACAAATCAGACTTTTGAGCAGCTGTATGGTTAAGAAAGAGAGGGAGGTACAACAACAACAAAACAAAACCCCAACCAAAACAAAACACCTTTGCTGTTACAGGGAGAGGAACAGAGTGGAACAGTAGTAGTGTGTATGTGTTGGGGGGGGGGGGGGGGAGAAGGGAAAGAAGGTAGTGTAAATGAGTAAATGAACCTTAATGCTTTGAGATAAGATCACTCCCTAATTTTAATAAAAATCACTTTCTTTTATTTTTCTCATCTTAATTCGTAATAACTAGTAATATCAAATAATATTCATAGGCAGATAAACTGAGAATAACACCAGCCTGACCTGCTTAACGAGTGTTTTTTTTTTATTTGTTTATTTTTGTGCAATGAAAATCAAAAGTGAAATCTATCTGTGGAAGCATGAAAGCCTGACGGGACTGACAAATATAGTTTGTACCTAAATGCTTTGTATCCTATGACAGAGGTTTCAATCTCTGACTCCAAGTCATGATCCTCCTCCACGCCACTCAGGCTCGGTATATCCTCTAGATTCTAAAGGAAAAAACAATTAACAAACAACCAAGGAAAACATTGAATGACAAAGAGTAAGATGAGGTGTTAAGATGGAACTCCAAAGTTATCATAAAATTATACACCAGCAATAAAAGTGCTCATAGCAGTTCAAACTTTCATCTGAGACAGTTTGATGAGGTTTTCATAAATGTTTGTCTTCAAACTAAGCCTCTGCATTTATAGAGAGAGACCCTGAAATTAACATTTGGACTTAATATCAGAAATCAAACAAAATCTCTTTGGACAGAAAGTTTTTTTCATATTAGCATAAAACTCTCTTTGATAGAATTTTTTTATTTACCATATAATAATAAAAAAAAAAACTTTACTCCTGTTTCCCCCCAAAAAAATTGGCCTAAACAAATAAAAAGGGGAAGAATCTAAGTAGTAATTCAGGGATGGAAACATTGAAATGTACCTGAATGATGATGTCATACAGCCTGACTAGATCCTGAGGTTTAGTGATCTTGCGTCCCCCAGGCGGTCTGTTCTCTGGCAAGTTCTCCAGAAGGTTCTGTATCAACAGCAAGTTCCTTTCCACCGTGGTGGTCAGACGGAGGTACATGAGGTACGAGTAGAGATAATGGTGGTTTGATATCTTCCCTTCTGCACTCTGACCCTTTGAAGGAGCTTTGAATGCCTGCATTTAGGTAAAAAAACAAACAAGTAATAAGTGAAAAAAAAAAAGTAACTAGTGGAAAAAAACAACCCCAAAACAACGAAATCCAATTTCTAAGAGTTTCAATTATTTTCTTTTCGGTGTCAAAAACCTTTTCTGACAATTATAACCTAATTCTATGTAACAATATCACCTACAAGTGTGGTCATGAGATTTAATAAAATAATTTCTCAGTCTGTCCCAAGGAAAGACTGGGACCACCCAGATGGCAGCCATTGTACCCAAGCTCTTCAGCATGGGAGTCCGACACTTAACCCGCAGAGCCATCTAGCCTACTTACCGGGTCATCCCTCATGGCCTGCTGTGCATCAATGCAGTTCTTGAGGATACTTTCATATACAGACAAATGGCTGCATATATTTTCTGTTGACTCCAGCTCTGAGGAGGAGCCTTTCATGTTGAGTAGAAACAGGCGCACAGCCTCCACCTTCACGGGGACGGTACGTCCTCGCCACGTGATCTCTGACAGTCTGGTCGTCTGCTTCTCCCTTGTATGGGACAAGAGATCCTGAAAAAAAAAGAAAAAAATATGAGAATTGAATTAACATTGCCTACAGTCCCAAAGCAAGTTGGCAGGGTACTTTTTCAAATTGTATTTTTAAGAGCACTTGTGACATGACTAAAACAATAAAAAAGATAGATAATTTTCCACGCAGATTGGGAATATATAAATGCAAATAGCCAGATCAGATTGGTAGTTCTGTTTGTTGATTGGTGGCACTCAAGGATCCTTGAGCCACCCAACAGGAAAATAAGATGATAGAATTTGTTACAATAGAACACAGGTTCAAATCAGTAACAACAGGGATATGATTTATGTCCTCAATGAACATCATCTCTCAGAGTTTACAACTTTGCTGACCACTGAAATTCGCACAAGGCAACAATTAAGACAGGATGAAACAGCAAAAAGGGGAAAAGAAAGACAAAGCTTCACTCCAGAAAATAATTAAAAAAAAAAAAAAGGAAGAGACAGAAGTAAGAGTGTACCAGGGACTCCCACCAAACAGCCTAGTATAGATTAATATTATAGTAACTAAGAAAGATTGCTTGACAGTTTTGCCATAAAGAAAAAAAAGTTTTAAAAAATATTGAAGATACTAGAGACAGAACAAGAAAGTGCCAATCAACTGTATTAAGATATTGATTTCTTTGTGTTCACATTCTTTACTAATTAGTTTAGGGATTTTGGAAAAATATAATTTTCTTCCATTTGTCTTTAATATTTGATACTTCCACAAATTTATAGAAGACAAAAATCATCTGCAAGCTGAGAAGAAGATCTTACATCCAGTTTAGAAGTTAGCTGATCTTCACCCGAGGCAATTCTCATCTTCTGTAGATCTTGCAGAGCTGATTCATCTCCAATGTTGTAGGCGCAGTACCTCAGATTTGGAGCAATCTCATCAACTCGTTGTTGATACAGAGCTTGTAATTCATCTGTAAAAGTGCTTGCCAGCTTCTCATATATTGTTCTGAATAGAAGAAAAAAATAAAAGATGCCTTAACACTCCTTTAATTGAACCCCCCCCCCCCCCAAAAAACAAAAAAAAAAAAGAAGGAAAGAGAGAAAGAAAGAAAGAAAGAAACAAACAAAGAAAAGAAATCAATGTTGTCTATATTTTTCCATTTATATTTATTATAAAAAGGTTCAGAGTTAAAATAACAGACTACAGATTAGAAAATTGGAATACATGGACCAAATCTCTTATGATTACACAGAATACTAGGTTGGGGCAAATGCCTTGTCATGTAACTTAGTTTTATTTGTTAAAACAGGTATGAGGACTGACTGGTTAAAAAAAAAAAAACCCAAAACATCAAAAGTAAGCTACAACCTTTCTTGGCAAGGATTTAACTTAATCATTTTAGTAAGAAAATCCCTGAACTTGAATCAGCTATTTAAAAAAAAAAAAAAAAAAGCTGAAACATCAATAAATTCCCAATCAATATTTTACAACAAACTAGCATACTAGAACAAGTCGTAAGTAAATTTAAATAAATTTCAGGCAGAACAGTACTTAAAGAAATAGAAATTGGACATTTTAAAGGGCTGAAAAAAAAAAGGACTAATGATTTTATAATTTAAAGACAAGAAAAAGGTTTGTTTGAAGAGAAATAAAAGTAAAATGAGAATAAAGAAAGAGATTTTCTCCTGTTTGACAATGATCAATGCATTTGTAAAATACTGCACGACTGACTTTGCCTTGGTGTAGGATTCCATTGCTTGCTCCCACTGCTCTGTCTCAAAATGCAGATTTCCAACAATCCATGCATGGTAGGCCTGTCAAAGTGCAAAAGATTATTATATCACAGGTCACAGGAGGACAAAATCATCAGTTTATTCATTGGTGGTTTTAGGGCTCCACAACAAGTGAGGGTCATAGAGAAAATTAAGATGACATAAATAGTTATAAGAGAGAACATATCAAACCAGAAACAGAAGAGAGATGATTCATGACAATACCATCTTAACCTACAGCATACTATCTAAGTAGTCAAAATATCTATCACCAGTACTAGCAGTATTAAAAAAAAACTGGCAAAACTGACTGCATCAATTGTTGAAATCACACTTTCTTTTAGAAAGCTAGTGGCATACCTGGCTCTCCACTTTAGTCTGTGCATCACACTTGTCAGTTTCAGACACACTCAACAATTCTTCTGCATACACCATAGACTTCTTAAGCCTTGAAATCATGTGGAATTTTTTCCTTGGCTCTGTGTTAGCCTCAGACTTGAGCTGCATAGCATAGGCCCAGCATCGCTCAGCACAGAACAATGGCAATTGTAGAAACCTAAGGGATAGTTTTCAAAAACAGAATTTAAGTGAATACACACTAGAAAGAATTTGATTCCAATAGAAAAGTATTATCATTTAAAAATAATAATAAAAAAAAAAATATGCAAACAACTAAAAAAACATATCATAACTTTATCACAGTACAACACTATTTAGAAAAAAAGAACAAGTGCACTCCTGTCCCCTTCAATCACAAAAGAAAATTTCTATTTGGTCATGCAATTTTTTTTCCAGAGGACATGCCTAAATGATTATAACCATATCAATGACAGAATTAAAAAAAAAAAAAATTACCAACATCATAGGAAACCACTTTCAAAAGGACAAGAATGGCAGGACAGCTCTCAGTGAATTTTTACCAAGTTCAAAACTTGCTCTTGGTGTGTCTAAATTATGCCCGCATCGACAGTAATACTCAGTTCCACTGAGTTAGTCGATATAATTGAAGAAGAAGAACTTAGGTTCAAATTGGCTTTCTTATATTAACGTTTGTGACTACCAGTATGCCTCTTCATTTAAATTGCAAATGCTTAGACCAAACTAAGAATTGCCTTTTGTCTATTTGTCTAAGATCTGTTTCTGTAAAAGCCTGAGAGGGCATAAAAACAATAAATCAGTCCATAGACACTCACACACGGTTGAAATTTTTAGAATATTACAACCGAGGGAAATTCATAAACACTGGATGACCAAGCAGTGTGCATACTTTTTTTTTCTCAGTATTACACTGCTCCATGTCTTTGCAGGGTCTATAAAAGTATTAAGCCAGCATGAGGTATTTTTGAGGACTAGTGATAGGAGAGGTGGGACAAGCTGACAATAAGATAAGAAGAGAGAGAGAGAGGGTATAATATAATTATGTCAAGCTTCAATATGAGAAAATTTGTCTCTTTAACAGAGGATCAAATCTCAACAGCGCAAGATTGTTAGGTAAGTGAAAGTGTAAGGCAAGGATGAACAGGGCTACAAATCAATAGCTAATTGACAAAGCACTGTGCATTCACACACACAAAAAAAAAATTGTTTAAAAATTCATTGTTTCCGACACATTTTGAAGGAATAAGATCTGACAAAGCATTGCAAAGAAGTACATGAGCAGGGTGAAGTTACCTTGAATCCGTGAGAATTTCTTCTGTAACTTTTTTAGGGTGGACCCTGTTTCGATGTGCTTGAGGAAAATGCAGAGACTTTCGTATTCTCTTGATGCGTCTTGAACAATAACTCCTGGAAAAAAAAATAAAGAGAGAAAAGTTCTGTGATCTGCTGATTATTGAGTAGGCTAAAGAAAAATCCAAGCCTGGGAGGGGACTGTGAGGAAAAAAATTAGAAGAGTGAGAAAATTTAAAGGTGTTTTAAATACATTTTCAAAGAAGCTCTCCAGATTCCACTTACACCATTCTAATGGAAAATAATGTGCAAAGCAATGTACACTCAACAGAGCAACTTTATTGTGGGTTTCATAATAAATATTTTATAAAGTTTCCTCTTAACACAAATTTACAAACCTTGTGCGTATTGACACACAACTCACTGGAAAGTTGGAGCACAAAGTAGGCCAACTGCAACTACTACTACTCTATCAGCTAATTTTTATAATCGAGGGCATTTTGATTTATCCAGATGACCTCTTACAAAAAAAAATTCTAATGATAAAATTATTGAAGGTACTTTCATTCTTCATGCAACGAAATACTAGATCCTAGAATCTGCGGTAATGTTAAAAAAAATATTTTAAAAATCGAATCCATACGATCCAACAAGGCTCTGTCTCTATTAAAAAAAAACAACTAACATAATTTAAAGCCCTAAAGACTTTCTGAAAATTGGCAAAGAAACAAAAATGAACAGAACTAACAACAAAGCTGTGGAAGCAGCTGAGGTGTCCCTGTCCATGGATGGAGATGCAATAGAGTCAACTAAGTCTAGTTAGTCATGAAAGTTTCATAACGAGTGTGGCAGGTTGCATCAGACTAGAACAATCAGGATGTGCATAGGGTTCTAATTAAAAACTGTCATCCCTATTTCTTTCCATAAAACATGATAATCCACCATAACAATCAATACCTCACCTGTATCTCTGATAATCTCCATGACGAAGACCGTGTTGCTGCTGGGCTTCCTTGATCAGCTGTAACACTGCAAATACCAAAACAAGTTTAGAAAGAAACGACTAAATGATTGATCTGAAATCTGAAGGCAATTCATATTCCCATAAACAGAGCAACCTCTCAATCCGCACAGCCTGTGTTTCTGTGTGACTGCAAGAATAAAGGATTAAGAATACTGTGTGACTGCAAGAATAAAGGATTAAGAATACAAAGTTGATCCTGTCAAATTTTTTCCAGGATAAAATGATACGACTTCAGTGTGTTGACATTGCAATCAGAGTGATACAGGTTCGATCCCATACTGGTGTGAATTTTTTTTCTTCCCCCTAACATATCCGTACTACGACTCTGCGCCTAAAGCGGCTTTTTCTTTTCTTTCTCTTCAATTGTCTTTTTATCAAAGATTTTCCTCCATTCAACTTCTGCAGTGTTTTTCTTCTGGGCCATTTGTTCATCATTTTTATCCAATACTATTGTACGAATAGCCACTACCAGTTATTTGTACAAAATGTGTGGATGATCGCTGCAGGTGGATTCCACAGAAGAGGGAGCCAAAGCATAATAAATATTCAAAATACTTTTTTTCTCTTATTTTTCATTTGCATGGAGTTTTTGTGAATTGTTCTGCTTTTAAATCAGATAAACAAACTACAGAAGCAAGAATTTTGAGTTTTGTTCTTTTACTCATGTTTCCTATCATTCCAAAGTGGTTCAAAGTTACCCATTAGACACCATACCTATCTACCCAGATTAAGCAGCGCTATAAAAATGTGTAAAATTCAATTTTTAAGCTTTGATAGAATGATCAACATGTTTAATCCGAAAGGGGAGTCTTAAAATTCAAAGGGATGCAGTTTTATTTACTTTTCTTCGCAGACTTTTTTTTCTCTATTTTTTTTTAAAAAGACGACTTTTAGACCCCTGTGGCACTAAGCGAGTTACCCAAGTGCCACTGAATTAAAACAAACAAAGACATACAAAAATGCCAGAATTGCTAATTAAATGAAATTTTGCTGCATTCTCATTCTCCCAGATGGATAAATAACCCAATATATTTTATACAATATTTTGAAAAATTCAACAGAAATGGGTAACAGCTGTGTGGCACTGAAAAATTCACATTGAATCTTAATTCTAATTTTGTTCCCCCTTACGTCTGATGTCAACGAAATTGTTGTAAACTTATCCATTTTAAAAATATTTTTCACACAAAAACCATTTCACTAAAAATTACTGATTATCTCAAGATGATTTTGGAAAAATAATCTGTGACCCGACAGGTAACTTCAAAATCGAAGTCGATGTCAACAAATGCGTTGCAGCTGATTCATGAATGGTTTGAAACATTCAAAGTGTCGGTAGTCAATGGGAGAAAATTTCGTGTGAGAAAAATCACTCCTGTTTACCGTATTACGTTAGCTTTATAAAACAGTCACTGACTGTGAACTTCTGTTTCTTTGATTTTTTAATCATGTGATTGCTGTGATATAAAGTAGTTGATGTAGAAAAGTCGCTCAATATTTGCTAGTAGTGCCTATACAGGAGGGTTAATGGGGATATTCAGCTCTGGGTGTAGCCCCTCTCTTCTTTCCACAGAATCTTGCAAAAAAATTATCCTAAATTGCACTATTAGACAATCAGAATACTGGAGTCATTAGTCATGCTGTTTGTACTCGGTTTACATCAACAAAAAAATGTATGTGAATTTCAAGGCAAACTAGGACATGAAATTATACTTGCTGAGATACTACTTAGCCTCCTTCAGTTACGATAAAATTATACTAAAATGGCATTTATGCATTCATAAGCATTATTTTGCTACTCAATTAAAAGATAACATTACTAAGAAGTTAACACTTTCACATGGGATTATGAAACTGAAAATGTCAAAACAATAGTAATAGGTTTTGACGACCCTTCAGAGGGGCGAGTAGTCCTTTGCTTGTGTAATGAGATAACAGAGAGGCTCTTGCTAAAAAAGTCTATATTTCCTTGAAGGGCTTTCCTTTTCCTTAATTACAATAACCCAATCAATCAATTTGAGTCAATCTGAATTTTGAACATTTTCACACCAAACCTAGATGGCACAATCTGCTCTGTGGAATCCGCTTCAACAATAATTGTTTAGATAACAGTTACAGTCACATTCTATTCATATTGTGCCAAACTTCTGCTCTGCGCCTGCCATAACAAGCGGCTCTCTCTCTATCTTATTTTTCTTCTTTGTTGACGAATAGGGAGAAATGGCAGAGGAAAAGAGCAGATGGAAAGATGTAATAGTACGAATAACTGAGTCTAAATAAAAAAAGCATTCAATACAATAAAGAATAATCACATTTACTCCTCTCTCCATAAAATTCAATTTGACAATAATAGATAAAGTGAAGCCCTTGGCCAATACAAATAGTTGTAATTGCTCGCTTTAGAGAAAGACTCCTAGGGCATTATGGTGGTTGACCTATAAGCCCAAATGTGGCATGAAAAGAGAAGTCTATTGTTTCTAATGTGAGGACACCTTTCCACACTCTTAAGTTTTGAACACCAGATTTTGCGTGTAAAATGAAACTAGTTTTCCCCCAACAGCTTCCTGCATCAAGTACACTCAATAGAAAGCGAAACTTAAAATTCCATATTGTTCAAAGCTTGATTTGTGATCGTTTACGTGTGACCCGTCAGATTTTTTACTGAAAGACTACTTATACCTCACGGGGTGACCCTCAGAATATTTTGATTTTACCCACTAACCTTCAATTTTGAAAGCCTTTGATTTTTTATGATTAGTGTTTTGATCATTGGGCAACAATTTATTTTTCGTCACGTTTCCACCCTCGGCAGCCATTTTCGCTCCTTGACTTTCGGGAGGAGTTGTCTGTCGTCTGTCGCGTCACTGCCGGTATTTTTCGTTTGTATCGGACACAACAGAATCGCCGAATCTTCACGAAAGATCTTAATAAACTTGGTCTGCCCCTCGGAATAAAGATTAAGGGGAAGGAGTATGACGTCATCAAGCTGAAGCCAATCAAGACCGACTCCCTCCATAT